>APFE030657838.1:2918-25839 GCA_000404065.3 Pinus taeda
TGGCATACGATCTCCGTTTGACGCATATGATAGCTCGTTAGAAAGATCTATCCGAGAACTACCACTTTGGGAAGGGAAACATCAATCCATGGACCCATGTTGCCCCCATATTTCCCAAAAAATTTCGTCTAGGGCCTCAAAACGGCTCCGGAAGTTCAAGACCCGAAAAACTGCTAAAAATAGTAAACTGTGCTACAATTTAGGAAACTAAAAAAGCTGAAAGAGACAATTGTGGGGGTCCAAATGGGATAGGTGGGTGGCCACCAATGTCCACTTGGATCAATCATCATGAGTAATAAAGAAAGCGGGGGATCCATCAGATCACCAATCTTTGATGGTAGCAACTTTGTTTATTGGAAGGTAAGAACCACAATCTATCTTCAATCTCTTGGAACATATGTCTGGGAAATCGTGGAAGGAGGATATACATTTCCATCAACAATTCCTACAGATATAACAAGTAAAAAGCAATATGAAACCAATGCCAAGGCTGTTAATACATTATTGGGAAGTCTATCACAATCAACGTTTGTCAAAGTTATGCAGCTCAAATCAGCCAAAGAAATATGGGACAAAATCATTCTAAGCTACGAAGGAGACTCTTAGGTAAAACATGCTAAATTGCAAACTGTCAGAATTCAATTTGAAACTCTCAAGATGCACAATGATGAAAGCGTAGCTAGTTACTTCTTACATATAGATGAGATTGTTAATTGCATGAAGAATTTTGGTGCAGAGATAAAGGAAGTTACCTTAGTTGAAAAAGTTTTAAGATCCTTATCCGCTAAATTTGAATCAAAAGTATTTGCCATAGAAGAAAAGCAAGATCTACAGACTATTACTATGACCCAGCTTCATGGAATCTTAACTGTCTTTGAGATGAGAAAAGGAGGTCCATCAGATATGAGAGAAGCTATATTTAAAGCTTCAACAAAAGGAAAATAAGAACTCAATGAATCAGGACATACTTCAGAAGAAGAAGAGGAAGCAAACTTTGTCAAGAAGCTTCAACGGGGTTCCGGAAGATTTAGAGGTAAACTACCTTTCAAATGTTTTGAATGTGGTAGAGTCAGTCATTATGCTTCCAAATGTCCTCATAAAGATAAATATGATAAAGGAAAGGAATTTGAAAAATGGAATAGAAAACAAAGTGTAAGTAAAAAGAGCTACTATACTCATGAAGATAGCGATGGTTTATCAAATAGTGATGAAGATGAAAATAGTAATGACTATAGACTTCCGATGGCTTATGAAGATGATGATTTTTTGGATGCTTTAGATGAAGATGAACTTGATGAAGAAATCTATAAACTCAAAATCTGTTTAGAAGAAAAGAATATGATTATAGATACCTTGACATACCAACTTGTTTAAAGAGAAAAGCACAATGAAAAGCTAGAATGTGAAATTGTGGGTCTAAGAAAGGATATTGAGAAAACAAAAGCTCTCAATCTTAGATTTGTTAAAGGATCAAAAACCTTAAATGAAATTATCAAAGTGCAGTGCTCTCCTCTGATAAAGACATGTCTTGGATATACTGAAGAAATATCTCAATCATAGAAGCTGTCAACCTCCACTAAAAGCCATCTTGATGCAGCAAAGAGCAGTGAACAGTTCGACAATCGTCAACAAATGCATAAAGTAGATAACCAAGTGAATCAGGCTCAATTTACTTCAAGGATGAACAGAAGCCACAATCAACCTCAGGTAAATCATACTCAATTTGATTCAAAGAATATCAATAGAAGCTACAATAAATAGGTCAGTAGATTCGATAATTGTAGGAACTTCTTTAATGGTCAATGTTTCTCATGTCATAATTTTGGACACAAATCTGCTCAATGTGTTTCTTACAAAACTATCGTGACTAGAGAAGCATGAAATCAAAGGAATCTGACAGGGATCAAGAAAAGTTCCTATAATAACTTTTCTCTTCTTGAAAATGAAATAGAATGCTCAATCTATAACAACTTTGGCCATGAAGAATCTGAATGCAGGAGTAAATTTCGGAAAACAGCTCAAAAGGAGCAAACCCCTTTAAATTCCAAAATGTGCAGAAAGAAAGAACCTCAAACAGAGAGATGTGGTATAGCCTTGTATGCAGAAGGACAAGAAAACAATGGTACATTGACAGTGGATTCTCAAAACACATGACAGGTGACAGAGGAAAAATGCATTCATATAATGCCTTAGAAAAGGAAAAGAGTGTCTCATTTGGAAATGACACTCTTGCTGTCATAAAAGGTAAAGGCTCTGTTTTCTTGAAATAAAAAGTTAAATCTGGGAATGTTATGTATGTTGATGGCTTAAAGCATAATCTGTTGAGAATGAGTCAAATGTATGATCAAGGAAATGAAGTATTGTTTCGATCAAATGTGTGTTGTTCGTGAGCTTGATACAGGAAAAACTGTGATTAAAGGGACAAGAAATCCAAACAACCTATACATACTCAAGGGAGGAAAAAAAAATTGCTATCTAAGCAAAAATGATGAAAACTAGCTATGGCACAAAAGATTGGGACATCTAAGCTTTTCTCAAATAAGAAAAGCATGTATATTCTAGGTTGTTCGTGATCTTCCAGATATCAACATTCCTGAAAATACTATATGAAAATCATGTCAATTCAATAAGCAAACCATATCTCAATTCATCGAAAAGGAAGGGTCATCTAGCAAGCCACTTGAACTTGTTCATACTAATTTATGTGGTCCATCAAGGAAAAAGTCACCTCATGGAGAAGAATACTTTATATTGTTCATTGATGATTTTTCCAAAATTTGTTGGATAGGTCTTCTAAAGAATAAATATGAAGCATTTGAAAAGTTCAAAGCCTTCAAAGCTTTGGTTGAAAATGAATCAGATCGCAAAATCAAATGCCTTAGATCTGATCGAGGAGGGGAATATACCTCGGATGAATTCTTTGACTTTTGTGAACAACGTGGAATAAAACGGTAGTTCTCCACCACAAGGACTCCTCAACAAAATGGAGTGGTAGAAAGGATAAACATAATTATTCAACAAACGACTCTTGCTATGCTAGATGAATCTGGAACTCCTGCAACCTTCTGGGGTGAAGCTGCATTCACGACCATCACTATTCTCAAGCAAGCAAATGTTTGGGTAAACAACACTCAAACTCCTCATGAACTTTGGTATGGTAAGACTCCTATTGTAAAATACTTCAAAGTTTTTGGAAGAAAATACTACATCAAAAGGATTGATGAAAAAATTGGTAAGTTTGAACTGAGAGCAGATGAAGGTATTCTTCTTGGCTACTCTTCCCAAAGTAAAGGATATAAATGCTACAATAAAAGATTTGGAAAAGTTATTGAAAGTATTGATGTTGTGGTTGATGAAGCATGCAAAAATCCAAAACAGATAAAAACCAAAGATTATGACAATGAATAAAATGAGGATCATTTTCCCACATCAAATCAAAATGATTCTAAAGAAGAAACCAATGAAGCACCAGAAGAAGAGATAACAATAGAAGAAAAGGCTCTGTCCAGGTATGTTCAGAAAAATCATCTAGAAACTCAAATTTTAGGAGAAAAAGGAGCAGATGTGCAAAATAGAAGAACCATTGAAGAAGCTTCATGCTATCTAGCATTACTATCTTCCACTGAACCTCAAAACGTAAATGAAGCATGCAAAGATGAATGTTGGGTCAAGGCCATATGAAGAACTTGAGAAAATTGAAAAGAATAATACTTGGGAATTAGTTCCTAGACCTCATGATAAGAATATCATCGGAACTAAATAGATATTCAAAAACAAGCTGAACAAAAATGGAGAAGTCATTAGAAACAAGACCATACTTGTTTGTAAAGGATATGCTCAACAAGAAGGTATAGATTTTGAAGAAACTTTTGCACCTGTTGCTAGACTTGATGCCATCATAATGTTTCTTGCTCTTTCTAGTTTTCAGAAATTCAAAGTATACCAAATGGATGTAAAATATGCATTTCTTAATGGAGACTTAGAAGAAGAATTCTACATTGAACAACCAGAAGGATTTATTCTTGGAAATTATGCAAAACTTGTATGCAAACTCAGGAAAGATCTCTATGGTCTAAAACAAGCTTCAAGGGCATGGTATTACAATCTTGACAAATATCTCCACCAACAGGGTTTCTCAAAGGGGTCAATAGATAACAATCTATATACAAAGATGGACACTGATAAATTGTTAATAATTGTTGTATTTGTTGATGACATCATTTTTGGTAGCAATGAAGAATCCATGAGTCATAATTTTACTTCAGTAATGCATCAAGAATTTGAAATGTCCTTGCTTGGTGAGCTTACCTACTTTCTTGGTCTACAAGTTTAGCAAAATAAAGATGGTATTTTCCTCTCACAAACCAAATATATCAAATAGATCTTGAAAAAGTACGGCATGGAAGATTCTAAACCAGTATGTACTCCAATGGTAATAGGATGTAGTCTCAGCTCAAATGATGAATTAGCACCGGTACATCAACCAACTTACAAATCCATGATTGGAGGTCTGCTTTATCTAATAGGTACACGACCGGACATCATGCTTGCAGTGGGAATGGTTGGAAGATTCCAAGAAAATCTAAAGGAATCTCACCTTTAGGCAGTCAAAAGGATCTTCAAATATATTCAAGGAACACAGAACTTTGGTTTATGGTATCCTATAGATACTGATCTTAGACATCATGCATATATAGATGCAGATTGGGCAGGAAGTGTTGATGACAGAAAAAGCACTAGTGGTGGTGCATTCTATATAGGCTCGAGGTTGGTGTCTTGGTCCAACAAGAAACAAAGTTCAATTGCATTATCTACAGCTGAAGCAGAATACGTGGTTGCTGCACACAATTACTTTGGATGATGCAAACCTTGCAAGATATTTAGATCACATGTACTCCACCCATCTCCATTATATGTGATAATACAAGTGACATCAATATTTCAGAGAATCCAGTCATGCACTATAAGACCAAGCACATACCCATCAAATATCATTTCCTATGTGAACAAGTTCTTGAACAAAAGTCAAATTGGAGTATGTTCCCTCCAAAGAATAGGTTGCTGATATATTCACCAAACCACTGCCCAGAGAAACATTTGAATATCTCAGACAGAAGATGGGAGTAGTTGCTACATCATCCTGCTATTAAAATCCATTTTTTAAAGAAAGGTTGGTATACACGAGTTTCATGAAGCATAGTTGTGTATATACATTGGTTTCTGTGGGTACAGTTGCGTATATGTTGGTTTGAAGAAAAGCGGTGGGCCAGACTCAGGAAGAAAGGGGTTTGATATGGCTCAGGGAATTATCTGCTCTGATTAATGATGGCTACAATCTGTTGATGACATGTGGAAATATGTTAGCTCTCATAAGTTGTTGATAACTTGATGTATATCTGAGTGATGATGATAAATCTTCTATTTGATCAGATTTGATAGTGAACATTTGGCATAGGTTCAAGGGGAGCATGTGCTTCTAATAATGCATTTTTGGCATTATCTTAGAAGATCTTGGTACAGATTCACATAGTTGGTTTTGATTCAGATGAAACAGGTTCAGGGGGAGAACATGGTTGCTGCTTTGGATGTTGATTAATAGATGTTGCTGATGACTATCATGGTTTTGTTTAAAACATTTGGTTGTTGTTATATATGTCATGTATATCTTTTAATGTAACGATCATGAAAAGACCTGATTTGTAACCCCACTATGCATGGGATGGATGATGTAATGTTTCTTGTTTTTGACATGTATAAACAATTGATATATTCCCACTTGGTTGGGTGGATGAGTCAAATTTGGTATATCCCCACTTGGTTGGGAATGGATCCATGTATGAGTCATTGGTGATAGGAAGGTCATTTTGATGTATGTATAGAGTCATGTTCTTCTTTTAGAACATATTTTTGCAGACTTTTCTTATGCTCAAGGGGAGCATGGACTCAATCATAGGAGCTCAATCAACACTTGAGCATATAAGAGAATTCAACATGCACTTAGGGGGAGAATGACCCTTTTCCCTTGATGTCAAAGGGGGAGAGTGACTTGGTGTGGTTGTTGCCATCAAGTCCAAAGGGGGATATTGTTGGAATTATGATGTATATGTTGTACTTGATGGCAACCCACTTGTAGCAGAACAAATCTCTTGTATATGGTAACTAGATGAATTTATCAAAGAGATATTAGATGTGACAGAATGCATGACAGGAGTGTTTACAAATGTGATGAAATTTAGGGCAACTTCAAGGAATCAGTTCAAAAAGAAACTCACTCAAATGACAGATCACAATACTGCAGGTTAATAGCACAGAGTTACAGATTAGACTACACAGAATGAAGAAAGAGAGGTATACATAGGTTCACCATTGACCAAGCCACATATACATGTGGGTTCACTGTATACAAGTTGTGTATACATACACACACACTTTCACAAAAGGAAAAGTGCATATACCTTGGAAAACTAAGTTTTTGGTCTGAAGTATTTGGTCCATGGTATTTTGATCCATGGTATTGGTCCAAGGTATCAGGTCTGAGGTATTGACCCTAGGTATTTGGTCCTAAGTGGTTTTGGTCCATGGTATTGAGAAAGGCCTACAAACTATAAAAGGAGGAGAAGATCATTAGGCCATAGTGTGCAAGTATCGAATATCTGATGAAGTGTGAGATCTAGTATGTAGGTTATTTGGTTATGGTGCATTGTTGGATCTGAACCAAGGAAGAAATTTAGCAGATGATGAGGAACTAGATCCAATGATCGATCAAGATCTTAAGGCGTAAAATGAACTATCATTATGTGTTTTTGCTCATGAATATTCTAGATCTGAATACTGATGCATATATTATTCTGTAAGTGATATGATCTGGGTATGACTGAATTTTGGATTAGTTGTAATGTTTAAATCATCATTTATAGATCTGTACGCAAGTTCACTTTAGAATAGGGGTATATACACGCTGGTTCTGCATATCAAAGCAACGTATACGTAGGTTCGCTTTGAGGAAAGCATGCATGCACATAGGTTCAACACATGGAAGTAGCGTAGACCTTATAAAATATGTTTTAGTTGCTTCTGTTTGCTGTTGCAGTGCTTTTAGGTTCTGGCTTGGGTTTTGGTTACTGTATTCTGGTGTCAGCATTCTAAAAAATCATATTGATGAGTTGTCAAAGTGGTTGATTGATTCAAAAGGAGATTGGTTGATGAAGATATATTTGATGATTGAATGATGTTGTTGATGGATCCAGTCTGAAAATTTATGAAACGTGGTCCCTGGAAGAAAAGAGAAGGTTATAGCCTTCTATAGGCCGGCACCTATGTACTAGTAAACATATCAGCTAGTACAAGAGTTAGGGGGTTGTAGCTCCCTTCCAGTAGAAGCTGGAGAATGAGAGAAGGTTGTAGTGTTCTGCAGGTAGAAGCCTGCTTACTGGTATAAGACCACACCAATATAAAAAAACTGTAAACAGAATATTCTTATTATTAAAAGAAGACAGAGACGATTGCAACAGGTAGTTTTCACCCACATTGGATTTCCACCTTATATCTTGGTGTTCTTGTGTGTTTCTTATGTGTGATGATCTGTCCTATTTTTACTGCACTTGGTTACTTTTTATATGGTTAATGAAGTTCTGATGCACTGATTAAAGATCCACATATAATGAATTAACTGAATCATAAGTTTGCTAGATATACACTAGTTGCATTAAACATAGTTGTGTGTACATGCGAGTTCCCTTAACTGAAGTAGCATATATGAATTTTATTGTGGAAATAAAAAAAATGATTGATTTCCTAATATTGATTCACCCCCATTATTATTTCCAATATGAGCCACAACCTGCCATACCAGAGTTAGAGTTGTATCCAGAGACAAATATGCCCCTGAACATGTCTTCAGTCGGTGATGCCTCTTCAAAGAATTGGAGACACTTCCTCTAGCATAAGACTTCAGATTCTTACCAATTTTGGAAGAGTTCTAGGAATTGAATTAAGCATTCCAGAGTTGTTGATCATCCTTAAACCATCATAGGTTGAGACCTCCCTTTTCAGGTTGAGGTTCTCCCTTTTTATGATGGGTGAGACCTCCTTTTCAAGGTTGAAGATGAAGGTTTCCCTATTCAAAACATCAAGAGAACTTCCTCTAGCAAAAGACCTTAGTTTCATGCCATATTTGGAAGAGTTTTGGGAACTGCACTAGGTGTTCTAGTGTTGGTGGTCATCCTTAAACCCCCCCCCCTTATACCAACATTTCAGAGAGAACATTCAACCTAGTGCTGCCATGCATTTTTGCAAATTTTGTATTAAAACTCTCTTCTTGGACTCATACATACCCTTTCAGATTAAGGGGAGGAATGTTGGAAACCTAATCCTCTAAGGGTTGGTGTGGAATACGAACAAACCACCAGAGTTCAAGAGACCACTTGGAATATGAATCCAAGGGTCACACCATGTACTATAAATGTATATCATGTCAATAATATATGCAATCTAATGCTTATATTTTACATTAGGTATTTGCATTTGATGTGAGTTTGACATGAAGGATGAGGATGTGGCATCCATCCTCATGAGAGTCTCTAAGTTAAGAGACCATATACAAGGACTTGGGGATCTGATCACTAATTTAGAGGTGATAATATGTGTTCTGAATGCATTGTCATTGGAATGGAGCAACTTTGCAAGAAGTGTCTACTCCAAGAAGGATTCAACTCCCTTTGATGAGTTGTGGGCACAATGCATGCTAGAAGAATCAAGGATCAAGGTCAAGAATGACATTGGATTTGATGAGGAAACTCAAGCCTTTCTATCCCGAGTCAAGAAGACAAAGAAGGGAAAATTTTGCAAGTCCAAGAAGAAGGATATATCCAAGGTATAATGCTTCAAGAGCCAAGAGTTTGGACATTACAAGAGGGACTATCCATATCAACCAAAAAATAAGAGAAAGGATATGAGTGAAGCTCATTTGGCCTAAGCCGTGGGAGAACCTAAGAAGAAGACAAAGAAGAAAGAGGTGAAGGCTCTATAATACTAAAAATTTCACGTCTTCTAGGTTGTTTATAATGTTTCTCTTTTATATGATGTGTTTTGCATGAGCATCATAGGATAGAAGCATATGATAGTAGCATGTTTGGAATTTACATAATTATGATGCTTAGTAGAAATCATCTAGGATAGAATGATGGACCATTTTGCATAGTATTCATCCATATATTATCTAAATTTTTGCTAGAGGTTGTCATGTTGCTGAAATGGATCATCATGATCTGGGGAGGACTATCATTTTGAGTGTCCTTGGTAAAACATCATGACAAGAGTAGTATGTATTCTATATAATGTGGAATCATGCTGGTAAGAGGGGATGAAGGATTGTAATGGGCCAGGATACAAACCTTTTATGAATTATATAGCTAGATGATTGGATGACAACATATAAATGCATGTTGAAAGGTAAAATTTAGATAAGATTTATATGTGCAAGAATATTATGAAATAAACTTGGTTATAAAGATATGCTTAAGTACCGATGATGTTAGAAAATAATAGAATGTGACTTAAGAGTATAGAAGATTGGGACATTTTCTAGAATATGTATTTGATATTGATTAACATTGATCCAAGGGATCAATTTAGTGCTCGAAATTCAAAGTGTTAAAAAATACATGAAACCTATACCAGTACGTAGATCTCGATGACTTGAATCCAACACAATTCATTTCACTCAAAACTGATAATGCATGCTCTCGATATCATGTTTTGATCGAATTTCCAAACAACTAAATGTTTTGTAATTGGGTTGCAGGTACACCCAATCGGGAGTTCGCACGTTGACTAGGCAGGTGATTGGGCATTTGAATGTATGATTTGGGCCAATGGTTGATTGACAAGTGTATTTTTCTTATTGGCTCATGAATGGTGGATTTCCATTGGTTTAAGGTTCGTTGACTTGGTCCTATGAGGGAGAGCTACATGGGCCAATTGTTGGCTGCCACGTGGCCTCCTGTTGGCATTGTAAAAATTTGTTAAGGGGCCAAAATGCCCATGAAAATCAAACTAGTGACCAAGAAACATGCACCATAAGCCTCAACCAACGTGCTACATAATGTGACTTAACCATATGGTGGTTGGCTTTCTATTTAAGTTTTATGTGCAAAACTATTGAGGGAATGGGGGTCAGCCCCAAGGGGCTAGCCCTGGGTCACAAGACCCATTGCAGAACCAAGAACACAGAGTAATGAATAAGGTCCAACACTCATCACATGAACCTTCATACAACCGAGAGTGCGAAGAATAGAGGGGGCCAACCCCAAGCCATATGTGGCCTCACATGACCTTACCACCAACATAATGGAGCACGCCCGATATTAAGGCCTCAACGAAGGAATATAATGCTTAAACCTTGGTTCTATGTGCATAACAAAACCAAGTGCCACACATTGGGGGCTCAACCGATGGGGGTGGACGGTTAGCCTCGACCCTTGGGCATGTGGCCCCCATGCGACCACAATTTTCAGAACTCGTGGCTTAATGGACAATTTAACTGTCCAACAATTCAGCTCATCGTGCGGGATTGTAGGTTAGGTTTGCATGTAGGTTTTGGGTTTGGGGCATTCAAGCTAGGTTTGGGCTGAATTGGAGAATGGTTAGCTAGGGAAATTAGGAAAAATTTGTAACATGCATAATTTTGTCTGTTTTTTGCCAATTAAGGTGCAGAAAGAACCTAGATGGGGGTTTTTGATAGTTCTGGATCCATTGGCCCTACATTGGAAGATGGAACAGGAGATATAGCCCAAGAGAGGAGTGAACTCATTTATCATGTTTGTTGTTATGTGTTTTTGATACGATATTTTGCCTTTGTTTTGGTTCTTAATTAAGTTTAAAAATCACTTGTTTATGTGTTTTGTTAGTTGATCCATTACCCAAAATACATAAAATTTCACTTGCAATTTGTATGTCACTTTCAATTTTCACAAAAATATCATTTTGGTATCAAAGCATCAATTTATTGTGAAGGTTTGATTTTGTTTGCAAGTGTTCTTTTGATGCTTACAAGGTTGAAGCTTAAAAGATGAGAAGGAGAACTTGTGGAGCCAAGATCTCAAATTGTTTCAAGGAGAACAAACACACCTTAATTTTCAATAGTGATGGCACATGAATAAGGTCCTGAAGGGATGTCTGAAGATGAAGGAACTTTCATAAAAACTTTCTTTGAGATGTCTGAAATGGTAAAGGTTCTTTATAAAAAGAGGAATTCAAGGTTATATGGAGAGAGCTCAAAACCTCCAAAAGGAGATGGAGGAAAAAGAGACGAGCCTCTAAAATGGAATGGAGGGAATGGTGACAAGCTACCACCTTCACCTCCAGTGTCATCCTCATCTTCATCCTCAAATTCTACTTCTTCTAGCCTTTCACAAACACCTCCAAATTCGCCAGAGAGGCATGGTAAAACTCCTTTGCTTAATCTTGATATAAAGTTTGAATTGCCTATGTACAATGGGGAGGTAAATGCTGATAAATTGGATAATTGGGTTCATTAGATTGAAGTGTATTATAGGATACAAAGAATCAAGGATGGTGAGACCAAAATTTAGCTTGCTTCTCTTAGATTAGAAGGTGCAACACTTATTTTGTGGGAAGCCAAAACTCAAGAGGACATGAAGAAATATGGTAAGGTTTTATCCTCTTGGAATGATTTTATTGTTGCAATAATAAGGAAATTTTATCCATTAGCATACATGCAAAAAGCTATTATGGATTGGAAAAACTTTATGAAAGCTAAAGGTAAAAATGTGCAAAGATATACTCAAGAATTTAGAAAAAGAGCTTTGATTTTGGGTATAAATTTATCCTCTTAATACACTCTACTCAAATACATTGGAGGGTTGCATACTTATTTGAGACACACAATTCTCATGTTAAACCATACAAAACTAGATGAAGTTTGTGTAGAGGAAACTCATTTAGAAGCAAGAGGGAAGAATTTTCCTTAAGAGGGTAGAAAAAATCCATTTAAGAGTGGAGAACAAGGAAAGGGGAAATTCAAAGGAAAATGGAAGAAGAAGGCTTCAATCAAGAAAGAGGGATAAAAACTCACATGTAAACACTATTCAAAAGAAGGCCATGATGAAGACCACTATTGGAACTTCATCTTGAAATGAGACTCAAAAAGTTTAACAACAAAGGGAAATAAAACACTCCTGCAACTACACAACATGATTTAGGATGTGGTTCCGGGGATGAAACAAAGATCACAGCCATGGGATTCAAAGGTAAGAACTCTATTGCAAGTAATATTTCTTCAAGTCATCTTAATGAAACTCAACATTAAAAAGAAAGAATATAAATTTTCCACATTAGAGACATTTCAAAACATACCAAGATAGATGCACTATTTGGTAGTGGTTCACAAGAAAACCTTATTTCTGAAGAAATTGTCAAGAAATTGAATTTTCAAACAACTCCTCATCCTAAACCATATCCTTGAGGTTGGATATGTGACAACGCAAAATTAATGTGAAAAAAAGGTGTAAATTGAGATTTCCCATCACTGCAGACTTTATAGATGATGTAGAGCTTGATGTCATTCCACTTGACATTTGTGGTATTGTTTTGGGAAGTCCACATATATATTATAGGATAGCCATCTTTCATCGCCGTAGAAAAAATATCAATTGTTTAGAAATGGAGCCGAGTACATTGTTAGAGCACATAACAAGAAGTTGAATTTGTTAGTTCTGAATGCTGGACAAATGAAGAGCTTAGTCAATGCTAGTAAGAAATTTGTACTTTTGATGATCAAACCCAAAGAGAATGTTGAAAATGAAGCTTTCCAAGGATGTGATGCAAATTTAAAATCTGATTTATATGAGGTTGTTAATAGCTATGATGAGATGTTTCAGGAACCCAAAGGATTGCCTCCTAAAATAGGAATCCAACATGAGATCCAATTGTAGAAATATTGTCCTCTTCCAAACTTTGGCATGTACAGGATGCCACTCATGGAGAATGCAAAAATCAAAAGACAAATCCAAGAGTTTCTTGACAAAGGGGTCATCACACCAAGCACATCACCATGTGGGTCACCAATTATTTTAGTACCAAATAAATATGGTACATCACGCATGTGTATATATTTTAGAGCCTTGAACAAGATTACAATAAAGAATCATTACCCTCTTCCTCGAATTAATGATTTTCTTGATCAGTTGCAAGTGTTGAAAACATGCAACTAGGTTCGATCTTCATAATGACATGTAATTATGATTTTATGTAAAGATATATAAATAAGAAAAATGAAATTATTATATTGACTAGCTTCATGGGTTTCATGAGCAAGGAATTTTTTTTTGAGTCAAGACTCCTATTGAGAATCTTTAGGGTTTATTCATCTAGTCATAGAAGAGTCATTGTCATGTAAATGAAGTCATGTTACACATGGAAAAAGGTCAATATTGTCTATGTAAAGTATCCTCCAAGAACATGTCACCAAACCACTTCAATTGACCTACAAACTATGAGGAAGCTGCAAGATGAATTCAAACTAAACTCCAGCTGTCAAGTCAGACTAAAGGGCAACAAAGAAGGGTGTACATAGCCCTACTTGGCCTCATTTGGAGAAACACAATTTGAATAAGAATTCACTAGAAAAGTGCAAAGAAGAAGGCATAAAAATGAGGGCAAGAAGAAGGATGAAGGAGCAGCAAAAGGGAAGGATGCAAATTCTTCTAGGATATCATCTACTGGGGACAATGAAGATTCTTCTAGGAAGTGAAAAGTCTAGACAATAGAATCTTCTAGAAGTGTGAAGGTTGGGCTGCAGAAAATTTTGGGTAGTGTGAAGTTTTGGTAGAAAATTCTTCTGGGGAAGAAAGAGAAGCTTAGGTTCTCTCTAGAAGAACTATAGACCGAGATTCTCTAGGGACTCTTGTACAATGTGATAGAGATCGAGTTTCTCTAGGAGGAAAGACAAAGAAGGGAGGAACAAATCAAGGTGGGTGACAAGTTTCTTTGAAGGACACTATAGTCAAGGGTTCACTCTCATGGTCTTGGTACTTATCAATTGAAGATATAGAAGAAGAATTTTATTGGGTTTTCTTGTCAAGAGGTGAGAGGTTTTGGCCTTGGCTAGACAAGCCTGTCTTTTGTGTCACTTGTATTTATTTTGATAATTGTCTTGATGAAAGAACACACTAATAAGCTAACAAAGTGAAATATCATAAGTAAAAGAAGAAAAAACATATCACAAGCAATTATGAAGCAGAGAAATTGTTAACATTGAATGCCCTAGATTTATCAATATGGTATCAGAGCTAAGGTAACGAAGACAAGAAGGGGCAGACAAAACAAGTTGACACACAAGAATCAATCTTCAGATGAGGAATCAAAGTAAGTCGAAGGATATCAAGAAGGAAATCCATAATTTCACCAAACTAAAAACCTAGATCAAAAGCAAGAATTTGAAATCATCTTCAAGAAGGAAGCAAAAACCCTAGAAGCATTTAATATCTCATCACATCATCAAAGGAAGTGAAAAATTTAAGAAAGATTGAATTAAAATTCAGTTCTCTCTCCCTTGAAGAAAAGATCTCATAGAAGGTGTTAGTTTCAGTCTTTCCAGCCTTCCTCTAGTGATCAAATATGCTCTTACAAAGTGATTGTGAAGTGTCAAGGTCAAATTTTGTCATTTCAGTGAGTCTTCAAGCAAAATTTGGTTACTAGGCATTAGGTCTAGGGTTTGCTCTCACTCTTTTCAAAGTTGCCCAAATGCCAATCTATGTCACTATTCAGCTAAGTCTATCATCATTCATAGGGTTGTCATTATCATCTCAATGTCTAATGAGTCATTTTACACCTTGTTCATGCTTCAGTTACAAGGTCATTTCCCTCTCCTAGGGTTTTGAAAGCTAATTTCTCTTGGATGGTCAAATCATCAGCAAACTTGTATCCAGATGTTCATACACCTTCCCCTATCCTTAAAGTACCTTATCAAACACTTCCCATCCCTTAGATCCGCCAAATTCCTCATTTTTCCACAAACCCTAGTTTTTAGCTACAACCTGGCAATTTTCTAGGTTGGGCCTGTGTTTTGCCCTTTTGGACCCTTTCCCCTCACTCAATCTCTGAGATTCCACTTTCCCCTGCTTCCTAACATCCCTCCCTACTCCCAAAAATTTCCCCAAGAATTTAGAAGCCCCTTATCCCCTTCATTTCGCTTCATTTCGGAAAAATTCCTTGTTTCACACATCGGGATAAGTTTCACTCAAAAGATGTTTTAGAGAAATAAAAGATGAATTTTGGGAAACTGAGAGAGGTTTTTTTCCACAACATGCCAAAGAAGAAAACCTCCTTCACGTTTTGCACAGGTGTCACGGTTTGAGAGAAATGTCAAGAATACCGTTGCCTCAGGAGAATCAAAGACACCTCTGACGTGACCTTGGGAAAATCAATTTTTCTCCTAGCTTGGTTGGTCAAATGATTTGCTTTATGGGTAAAATGATAACTAGACACAAATAGATTTTCAAGGAGCTATCATGAGCTCAATTTGGGGTTGCGGAAGGCATTCAAAAATTGACTGCAACAACACTCTTCCTTGAGGCAGCCTCATTTGGCACATTTTGACCAGTCTTGGGAGATTTGATTTTTGACAGGGAAAATTAACTTCAAATTGAAAAATTCCAGTTGGGTTAGAAATTAGACTCAACGACCTTTCCAACGCGCTATCCTGCACCCAATTCTGACACCAGGAAGGCCTCCAAAAGCCTGCTGCAAAAGCACACGACCTGTTGGGCAAGCGCGACCTGTCAGCGGGGTCTTACCAGTTGGGAAAATACACTGGCGCGACCTGTTGGGTGCGCGCGACCTGTTGGGAATTCATCCATAAACAATTGCCTGTAAACTGCCAAACAACCCCAAAATTCTTCAAGATTGCAGCATTTAAACAGTCAAAATAGCAGGGTATCCCATGGGAGGATTTTATCTCTCGAGAGGCTATGCTTCTCCAGGTCAATGCTCATTCGGAGAAGCTGCTTGCTAAGGCCAACAAAGATAAGGACCTGCTCCGGAACATGAAAAACCACTATTGGGCCTGAATGCAAGTATGCAAGGTGAAAATGAAGGTGATCCAAGGGCGGTTGGCTAAGGCACTAAAATGACGGAAAAGGCCCGATCCCCTCCATATCTTGGTTGAGGCTTCCTTGAAGGAGCATGGTGCTAAATGACTCAACCCCAGCACAAATTTCAAAAAATTTTGAGCATTTTTGGTCATTTATGAATTTTTTTGGTCAAAAACAGGTTTTCTTCACCAAGAGGTCGCGCACCGTGCGCGACCCTTTCTGATTGGGAGGTTCATTTCAGGGAAAGTTTGCATTTTTGGATTTTTCATGCAAAGATACACTTGCTCAGTAAGATCAAGAAATTTCACCAAGTTTTGAGCCTCCAGAAGGTCAAAAAACAAGCAAAAAATGACTTTCTGCCACCTTTTTGACACACAGGAAGCAGTCTTGGGAGATGGCAATTTTTGAAGGGCAAATGGACACCAAATTCAGAAATTCCACTTGGGTTGGAAAGTAGACATCCAGACCTTTCCAACACGCCCACTTTGGCCTCATTTGGACACCTGGACGTGCCTCAAAATCTGCTCCAAAGGTGTGCGACCTCTTCAGAATCAGTGCACGACCTCTTGAGTAATTTTCACAGAAATTGTACCTACAGCTCAACAAAACGCAGTTTTGACTAGGTTTGACTTTTTGGAGTGAATTTTGATCCTCATTGATGTAAATGATGTAATTTTATGATATTTTGACACTTATTGATCTCTTCTAGAAGATTCATTCATGAAATAGGCAAAAATTTAATGAATGAATTGGTTTCCTAGCCTATAGAGGCAAGTTGTTTTGATTGCCTAGATTTTAGTGATCAGTTTGGAATTGGTTGAAACAGCTCCTAGGATAGTGAGCTCGACCCCTAGAGGCAAGGAAATATGTTAGCTTGCCTATATTATGTACTTTCTTAGTCATTTTCATGGTTGGACTCTTGAGGGAGAAAAGCTTCTATTGTATTACTCATTGTATCTCTGCAATTTTTGGCTAAGGAAGACCAGGGTTTTGCAGTCCTTTTTGGGATTCTTGTGGTTACATGTATTGATGGTGTGCTTCTCATTGTATTTGTAATTTTGTTATGTGAATCCTCTTCTTACTTTTTCTTCTGCAAATTAGGCAAATGAAGTGTTAAGGTAGAATTCATGATTGCTATGCTCTGCCTTTAAGTTTGCTTAATATCAATGTTTTCAGCTGTTTAAGGAGAATTCAAGGTGCTTGCTTGCTCTCCTTAGCTTCTCACCAGTCATTCTCATCCATACACATCTATCAAAGGCATCAATACAGTATCCTACCTCACCCCAAAGAACCCCCTGCGAAAACTGTGTCCAATCCCCGCACCCAAAATTGCCTTTCCCCAATTTTCCACCAAAACCATAAAATCCCTAAATCAAACCTTTTTATCAGTTTACTAGCCTAAAATCAGTGTTTCCACATTGGTTAACTCGCCCATTGAAGATCTTTGCCGAGATAGACCGGAGAGAGCCCTCTCCTGCCCCGCAGGGCTAGCTACGAGGCTAAGTGGTTTGATGTTGCCTTGAAGTTTACCTTTTTTAGCCTGAGGTGAAATTTCAAGCGCTAACATATTGGCGACCATACTGGGGAGAACAAATGGTTTTCTTGTTTATGTCATTTGTTTTATAAGCTACAGACGGAGCCTGAAGTTATGCAAGGTAGCCTTCAAAGCGCTTTTGCTTTGCATTAGCGGAAGTAGATAAACGCTGTTTCAGTCAATCTCCGGTCTAGCTTGTAAACGTGACATTTAACTTGTTAATTACCCCAGTACATGTATCAAGTTCAGATTTTATGGTTGATGGTGGACACCAATCAGACACTTGAAAGGCTGAAATCATTCACCTGGCGACTCTAAATCATTTTTGAGATCAAATCCAAAGACTCCACTGGAGGATGATCCCGACCAGCAAAAACATGAAAGGACAACATGGACAGATCAGGTATTCAAGTTGGAATTTCATCCAAGACATTTTGTTCTTTGTCATAAATCATTTCTTCTCTTTTCCCAAGAATGACAAGAAGGCTTTGCAAAGTATACTGTATTTGAGAAGACATCCTCGGCCTGCAGTTGATTCTTTCCCTTTGAAGATTGTGAATACCAAAGATTCGCATACCTTTGAGCTTGATCAAGACCTTTCTTCTCAATTTTGTGATGACCATCTTCAAATTGATGAGTCTCAAGAGATCAAGACTGATTCTATACCTGCTGTATATACTCCTACATCTTGTAAAATTCATTATCAGTATAAACCTCTTATTTTACCTTCTGTTCTCCATGCTTTCCCCAAAAACTATGATCTATACTTGCCGAGGTTTGATGGTGAAAGTAAGAATGTCAACACTGAGCAACATGTGCAGAATGTTGAGAATTTTCTAGACCTTTTTGAAGTTGATGCAGAAGATGTCAGTATAAGGCTTTTTGCTCTTCCTTTGCAAGCCAAAGTGAAGAGTTGGTTCAAAGCCCTGCCTAATGCAAGCATTTCAAATTTCCAGCAGTTTGTCAAAGTTTTTCTCGATAGGTGGATGATCGGGCAGAACCTTTTCTTGATTGTAGAAGAGTACAACCAGTTGAAAAGACTACCAGGGGAGACAGTACAACAGTTTTCGGTTAGATTTAACCATGTTTATTATTCGATGCCAGTTGATATAAGACCTACTCCTAGATCGGCTCTCTTGCACTATCCGGGTGCCTTTGATCCAGAGATGGAGTTTCAGCTGAGAGAAAAGGATATTGCAATGCTTCACGAGATGCAGAACAGTGCAGTAAATGTAGAGGCTCATTTTCTGATCCGACAGGCAAGGTTGAAGGAAGAAGAGATGAAAAACATAGATCCGGTCGAATCAACATCTCTAGAGGTGAAACTTGACATTTTGGTAAGTGCAGTGGAAAAGATGATGGACAAGATCAACGCAAGGAATGATGATTATGTCCTAGCTCATGGCTCGCTGATTGAAGAAGAACGAGTTGCTGCTCCAAAACATTTTGTTTTTTATCCTAGTTGTCATAGATCTGATAATGATTGTTTTGTAGATGACCTTGGCGAAGAAAGAACTGTTGATATGACCTGCATGCTTGATGATATGTTTTATACCGATTATTTGCCTCAGTTTGATCAGTATGATGATGATTATGTTCTCCAAACAGAAGCTACTATTGCAGACAAACAAGCAGCTAGTTTGTGGGAGGAAGAAGTTCATTTTCAGCAGCTTAAATACAATGTTCAGCCATCACATATCAGCTATGACATTGACGAGGAAAGTGCATCAAAGTTTGAAGTAAGTGAAGGATCTTTGCCTTTTTGTTTTGATTCGTTTCAGTTCATCAGAGATAACTACCATGCAATCGGAAATCAAATGTCAACAAGTCTTGATTTGAATCATCTTGAGAGCAATGAAAATTTTGTTCAAGACTTCTCATATTCAGATTTGCAACCCTCGAAAGCCATTGATTGTCAAGTTGCAGCTGAAGACTTGGAAGTGGACACACATGATTTAATGATTCAAGGTGACTCTGTACCATTCTGTTTTGAATCATTTCAGTTTTTGAAGGGTAGATTACATAGTAAATCTTCAAATGAATAGCCTATAACAATTCAACAATTTCTCAGTGTTAATGTTGAGGATGAGACAGATAAAAAAATTCTTGAGCAGCCTGTAGCATCAGATTTGCAGCCACCAAATGAAATTGAAGGGCGGATTACAGATGAAGTTGTGAAAGATGAAATACATGATTTGATGATGCAGGAAGATTCTATACCCTTTCGTTTCGAAGCATTTCAATTTACAAGGCAGAATCTTCATAAAATATCTCAATAAAAAGATGAACAGCTAGAAGGATGTCATACATTTTCAATGGATATATTATAGCAGTCTTTCCAAGTTTTTCATGATCCAATAGCTGATGTTTTGGATGAGGTTTGCAGTCAAAGTCTTTCTCCATTAGCAGGTGAGCTTGAAACATGTGCTGATATGAATTTGATTCGGCAGCCGGTTTCTTTGTCATTTTCAGCAAAGGTCTCATCACAAGGCTCAGATCAAAGTTTGCATTCATGGTATGAGGAGAAGAGAAGTAATCCATTAGATGAGCTAAGTTCCAGTGTGCTTGAATTGCAAGATCCTTATGCAGTGTTTTTGGAGGCGGGAGGATCCATATCATTCAATGGACTTGTTTCCAAGTTGTCATGGGAGTTGCCTTTTAGTAGTTCTCTCTTGTTGTTCATAAGTGAGCACTTGCGGAAAACTCGAACAGCAGATGGAATGCTTACTTGGTTGCATTGGTTGTTTCATTTCACTTGATCAGGTGATGAATGAAACTGTTAGAGTAGGTTTTGATGAATAAGCTCCACTTTGAGCATCATTCCTAGTTTTTCGGTTGTGTTTAAGTATTGAGTCAGTTTTTAGTTGAGTGAGAGTCAATTTGTGTTGTCAAGTCATCAGTTTTCAGTCATGCATTTCAGCTTGAGTTTTGGATTCCATTGCCCAATGGCTGAAAGCACTGGTCTGCTCTCCCAGAGGTATGAGGTTCTTGGCACCCCCAAGGAGCTACCATCCCCATTGGAGCCAATTTTAGTGTCAGCCTTTCCAACCTTCCTCCAGTGATCAAATATGCTCTTACAAAGTGATTGTGAAGTGTCCTGGTCAAATTTTGTCATTTCAGTGAGTCTTCAAGCAAAATTTGGTTACTAAGCATTAGGTCTAGGGTTTGCTGTCACTCTTTTCAAAGTTGCCCAAATGCCAGTCTATGTCACTATTAAGCTGATTCTATCATCATTCATAGGGCTGACATTATCATCTCAATGTCTAATGAGTCATTTTACACCTTGTTCATGCTTCAGTTGCACCTAGGCAAGGTCATTTCCCTCTCCTAGGGTTTTGAAAGCTAATTTCTCTTGGATGGTCAAATCATTAGTAAAAATTATATCCAGATGTTCATACACCTTCCTCTATCTTTCATATACCTTATCAAACACTTCCCATCATTGAGATCCCCAAAATTCCTCATTTTTGCACAAACCCTAGTTTTTAGCTACAACCAGGCAATTTTCTAGGTTGGGCCTGTGTTTTGCCCTTTTGGACCCCTTCCCCTCACTCAATCTCTGAGATTCCACTTTCCCCTACTTCCTAACATCCCTCCCTACTTCCAAAAATTTCCCCAAGAATTTAGAAGCCCCTTATCCCCTTCATTTCGCTTCATTTCGGCAACATTCCTTGTTTCACACATCGGGATAAGTTTCACTCAAAAGATGGTTTAGAGAAATAAAAGATGAATTTTGGGAAAATGAGAGAGGTTTTTTTCCACAACATGCCAAAGAAGCAAAAAACTCCTTCACTTTTTTCACAGGTGTCATGGTTTGAGAGAAATGTCAAGAATACCGTTGCCTCAAGAGAATCAAAGACACCTCTGAAGTGACGTTGGGAAAATCAAGTTTTCTCCTAGCTTAGTTGGTCAAATGATTTGCTTGATGGGTAAAATGATAACTAGACACAAATATATTTCCAATGAGCTATCATGAGCTCAATTTGGGGTTGAGGAAGGCATTCAAAAATGGACTGCAACAACACTCTTCCTTCAGGGAACCTCATTTGGCACTTTTTGACCAGTCTTGGGATATTTGATTTTTTACAGGGACAATGAACTTCAAATTAAAACATTCCAGTTGGCTTGGAAATTAGACTCAAATACCTTTCCAATGAGCTATCCTGCACCCAATTCCGACACCGGGAAGGCCTCCAAAAGCCTCCTGCAAAAGCGCGCGACCTGTCAGGGGGGTCTTACCAGTTGGGAAAATACACTGGCGCGACCTGTTGGGAATTCATCCACAAACAATTGGCTGTAAACTTCCAAACAACCCCAAACTTCTTCAAGATTGCAACATTTAAACAGTCAAAACAACAGGGTATCCCATGGGAGGATTTTATCTCTCGAGAGGCTATGCTTCTCCAGGTCAATGCTCATTTGGAGAAGCTGCTGGCTAAGGCCAACAAAGATAAGGACCTGCTCCGGAACATGAAAAACCACTATTGGGCCTGAATGCACGTATGCAAGGCGAAAATGAAGGTGATCCAAGGGCGGTTGGCCAAGGCACTAAAACGACGGAAAAGGCCCGATCCCCTCCATATCTTGGCTGAGGCTTCCTTGAAGGAGCATGGTGCTAAATGACTCAACCCCAGCACAAATTTCAAAAAATTTTGAGCATTTTTGGTCATTTATGAATTTTTTGGTCAAAAAACAGGTTTTCTTCACCAAGAGGTCGCACACCCTGCGCGACCCTTTCGATTGGGAGGTCCATTTCAGGAAAAGTTTGAATTTTTGTATTTGTCATGCAAAGATACACTTTCTCAGTGAATATCAAGAAATTTCACCAAGTTTTGAGCCTCCAGAAGGTCAAAAAACAAGCAAAAAATGACTTTCTGCCACCTTTTTGACACACAGGAAGTAGTCTTGGGAGATTGCAATTTTGGAAGGGCAAATGGACACCAAATTCAGAAATTCCATGTGGGTTGGAAATTAGACATCCATAACTTTCCAACAAGCCCACTTTTGCCTCATTTGAACACCTCGAAGTGCCTCAAAAGCCGCTCCAATGGTGCACGACCTCTTCAAAATTAGTGCGCGACCTCTTGAGCAATTTTCACAGAAATTGTACCTACAGCTCAACAAAACACAGTTTTGACTAGGTTTGAATTTTTGGAGTGAATTTTGATCCTCCTTGATGTAAATGATGTAATTTTATGATATTTTGACACTTATTTATCTCTTCTAGAAGATTCATTCATGAGATAGGCAAAAAATTAATGAATGAATTGGTTTC
>APFE030657838.1:28786-52098 GCA_000404065.3 Pinus taeda
GTTGGCTAAGTGAACCCCATTGCAGCAAGTTGGTCTCTAGTGTCTTGAAGACGTTGAAGATAGAGGTTCACCCCTTCTCCTTTCTGCATCAAAGTTAGCTGCAACTTCTGCTCTAAATACATCTTCCGCTCTTCGGAAGAGCATTCATATAGAGAAGACAAGGCTTCCCACATCTTCGAGGCTGTATCTTTCCCTTGCTATATATATATGATAAACTTGACATATTTGTGTATAATGGTTTGATTTTTTTTTTAATTTGTATATTTATGTATTGTTTGGCCTACTCTTTTTTCAGGTTTTTTTTTTTCCAGTTCTCGGTTTTGGGGTTGATTGGTTCAATGACCAGTCTGGCTCTAATAACATTGCTTAAAAGAAGTGTTGCGAACATCGCGATAAAATCAAGAAATTGCAGTTTTTTCACTAGGCCGGTTTTTACAGCGATTTTTTCCTGCATGAAAAAATTGCAATTTAATCGTAAAACTTGTGGTTTAATTGCGAGTCGATGGGAAAAAATCGTGGTTCCACGCACAAGCAAGTTTATAAAGTAATATTATTGGGTTTTTTTCATCTCATTTTGTAGACAAAGATCAAGTTAGAGAGCAAAGGAGCAGGAGAATGAATCCACTAAGCCGAAAGAGGAGAAAATTGACGAATTTAGGATCTGACTCAAAGAAAATTAAATTATGGACTTGTTACTGCTCAAACTAGCAGGGGTCCTAGGAGGGGATCCTATAGAGAGACTACTAGGTCGAGGGAAACAATGGAGCGATAGCCCATTGTCACCTCAGCTAAGGCTCCTTGCTCTTTACTGACTTTCACCGATGGGAGGAGTCCTGGTATATGAGGAATCACCAGAGTATATATAGTCAATGATAAGATAAGGAAGTGATTCCTAAGCCTATTCGCAGAGAGACTCAATTAAATGGGTTGCTTGCTTTAGAAGCAAGGTGATGGACTCTCTAGGAAGGGCTAAGAGGGTTCTCGAGGCTAACGTTTGGGAATATATCTTGCAAAGATGATTCCTAGCCCTGGAAATCCTTATGGAAAATTGATCTTTGTGTGATCTTTGTGGAATTGGCGTCAATAAGTTGTGGGACCATACGAGACCAAGCAGACCCAAAATTAGGTCAACATTGATTTATTTCAATTTTCATAGCTAGCTCAATATCTTTTCTAGATTAGCAATCACATCAGCGTTAAAGTAAACTGCAGATAGAACATAAACATAAATCGCAGAAGACAAACCAAGACAAGAGGACACAAGATGTGGCGCTAGCCAAGGACAATCCCCAATGTGGGGAACCCTTGATCAATTCTTCTTCTATGTTCTTCAATAGTTCAGCACAGAGAGAGAGAGATAGTACATTTACAACAGAAGTCAATACTTGAATTTCTATATCTACATGAGATCAGTTGAAGACACGCTGCTTAACTGACTCTCTAAGGTGACTTCTTCACCTATCATAGTGCTGCATCTCGTCCACTTGCTGCACCTCACCGTGCTGCACCATGCAACACTTATCATCACAGTGCTGGACCTAATGACCATACTATGCATTTCATGTTGCTGCTCCTGTCACTGTGCTGCTCCAATCATTGAGCTGCTCTTATCACGGATCTGCACCTAATGTTGTACTCATTGCTGATCTGCACTCAATGCTGCACCATCGCTGATCTGTACTCAATGACTGATATGCTGCACTTCATCATCAGTTGCACCACTGTCTTGCTGTCACCTACATGCTGCATACGGCAATACTGTAGCTCTGTCATGGAACAGCCTTAGCTGCTTGCTATGGCTTGCAGCCTAGCAAAGTAGCTAGCTGTAGCAAGAGATTCTTCCAACAGATCTCATGAACCCTTTATACATAATCTTGTTACAACGCTGTTTGCTATACTTGACTTTGCTTTCAGCACTTTGATCCACCAACCAAGTAAACTGTCCTAGGAACAAATCATGTCCAAGCATCTTGTTGTAATACAATAACTCTTGCTGCAGTTTTAGATCCACTTTCCTTGCTGTGCCTAAGGGTCCTTTCATAAATAGATAAGGGCTCCTTCAATTTAGGTTTTCCTCCTATATTTGCTGCAGCCAGGATGTCCTCCATTAGGACTGTAACAAAGGGCAACACTAGCCCTCCTTTGACAGCATATGAGGGCATACTGGAACGCATCTTAAACTTCTGTTTGGACAGCAGTTTAATGGACAATTTGACACCTGCTAGGAACCTTGTTAGCAGTGGCTTGAACCTCCTTCTTGGACTGCTGTTAGGGTAGATAGGAGCCTCATCAAACTGCAGATTAGGGCTCCTAGATTGGGCTACATAATAGTGCCTCTTGACTATGTTAAAACTGCGTATTAAATCCCTTCCTTGGACAGTGTATAACTCTCTTCCTTGACTGCGTTTAGGGCACCAGATTGTGACACTTGATTGGACTACGGTTAGAGCTTGTCAAGCCTTTCTCTTTACAGCGAATATATGCCTCCTTTTGGTGCCAACGAAACCCTCATTGACTGCGGCCTAGGAGTCTTCTTTCTCTGCGGATATGACCCCTTCAGGACAGCATTAGGTTGCTTAGCATATAGGTCTCTCCTTGAGGTGTAATGGGATCATCCTTCACCTTCTTGACAACGTTCTAGAGTATCTCCTTCCATGGCTGTGATTTGATCTTCCTTAGGGCATTAAGGCATCATGAGGCTTCTTCCTTTTACAGTTGATTAGGGCATCATTAGGCCAGCATATATCCTAGGGCACTCCCTTTAGATCTCATATTCATCAAACCCAAGAATAGGATAGAGAGAGATCACAAGAGTGAGTGTGTCAAATGGCTTAATGTCCTCTTCTATTTATACTAAAACGTAGAGCACAAGAGGGAGTTATTTGGTTGTTGGCCAACCTTTGATGAATTGTCCCACAACACAAATAAATTCATATCTCCATGAATATTTATTGGAATCGGATGATCTCTAGATCAATCCTACACCTCTCGAAGAGAGAGATCCAAGAAAAATATCAACTTCCATTAATAAAATGATCCACATGGAGTTTGGCCCTAGTTGCCAATTTTAACAAAAAAGCTATTCAGGAGCTGCTTGCTTTGGGTCACATCAAGCTTAGTTCCAGTGCTTTCGCTTCTTCCGTAGTGTTGGTGAAGAAGAAGGATGGGACCCTCAGGATGTGTATCGACTACAGAGCCCTTAACAGGAAGACACTTAACAACCAGTACCCCATTCCCCGCATTGATGAGCTGATGGATGAGCTTAGAGGAGCCAAGTACTTCTCTAAGATCGATCTGTGTTTGAGGTACCACCAGATCAAAGTTCGGGATCAGGACATCTCGAAGACAACATTCCGGTGCCACTATCAACACTTTGAGTTTCTGGTCATGCCATTTGGGCTGACCAATGCTCCTGCGACATTTCAGTCTTACATGAACCATATCTTTCAGGGGCAACTGAGGAGGTTCATGCTAGTATTTTTTGATGACATCCTGATCTATAGCCAGACGTTGGAGGAGCACCTCCAACACTTGGAGGAGGTATTGTGGATTTTGGAGGAGAAACAGTTTTATGCCAAGCTCTCCAAGTGCGAGTTTGGATTGACAGAGATGCTTTATCTCAGGCATATCATTGGAGCAAATGGGGTGAAGGTTCATGAGGAGAAGATCCAGGCCATCCGAGATTGGCAAGTACCCCGAGACGTGACTACGCTAAGAGGTTTCTTGGGCATTTGCACTTACTATAGGAAGTTTGTCAATGGGTTCTCACATTTGGCAACACCCTTGACCGACTTGACCAAGAAAGAGGCCTTCGGATGGACTGAGGGAGCACTGGCCGCCTTCGATCGCCTCAAGGACGTGATGAGCAGTTGCCCTGTTTTGGCACTCCCGGATTTTTTCCTGCCATTCACGATGGAGTGTGATGCATCAGGGGTAGGAGTTGGAGCCCATTGTCACAGGAGGGGCACCCCATAGCATTTAAGAGTTGGAAGCTCCTACTACATGAGTTGTCATATTCCATATATGACAAGGAGATGTTGGCCATTATGCATGCATTGGCCAATTTCTGCCAGTACTTGGTGGGCAACCAATTTCAAGCGAAGACTAATCACAACAGTCTTCGACATTTCATGGGGCAGCAGGGCCTCAATGACAAGCAACAAAGATGGGTCACCAAGGTGCAGGCCTACGACTTTGATATTGAGTATGTGCAGGGCAAGCACAATGTGGTGGTCGATGCTCTATCCAAGAGACGGGTTGGGTTATCACTTATGAGCATCTGCCAGGGTTGGAAGGCTCAACTGTTGGTAGAGTACTCCAAGGACAGGAGGGCATGCGAGGTGCTGGAGGGGACACATGTAGATGAGGTTACTGTGTGATGGATGAGGTCATCTATTACAAGGGGCGCATCTACTTGGTGCCCAACTCACAGTTGAGTGAGAGGGTACTCCACACAGCTCATGATTCACCATTGTCCAGACACCAGGGGTTTTGGAGGACTTACATGGCTGTTCGAGAGAGGTTCACGTGGAAAGGCCTCAAGGAGGATGTGTTGTAGCACGTAAAGGAGTGTGAGGCCTGCCAGCGAAACAAGGGGGAGTTGACTCAACCTGCAGGGCTATTACAACCACTTCCCATTCTAGAGGGGAAATGGGAAAGTATCTCGATGGATTTCATCATTGGGCTCCCCATGGTACAGGGGAAGGATTGCATATATGTAGTGGTTGATAGACTGATCAAATTTTCCCACTTCTTTGCCATCCCCACTAGATACATGGCTACCCAAGTTGTTGATTTGTTCTTTCGGGAGGTTTTTAGACTACATGGACTCCCTAAGCACATTGTGAGTGACAGAGACAATAGATTTATTGGTGGCTTTTGGCAGGAGCTCTTCAAGTTAGTTGGGATGGAGCTCACTCCTAGCACTAGCTATCACACTCAGACAAACAGCCAAACAGAGAGGGTCAACTGGTGGTTGGAAGGGTACCTGGGAAACCATGTGACAGGTTAGCAAAGGACATGGATTCGGTGGTTGCACTTGGACAAGTTCTGCCATAACACCACGCACCACATGTCTATTGGTATGACTCCTTTCCGTGCCCTGTACGGTTATAATGCTCTAACTTTTGCTGATATTATTTTTGGAGACAGCCGAGCACTAAAGGCCAAAGGCTGGGTCCAAGATAGCCAAGATATCCTCAAAGCTCTCAAGGATAACCTAGCAACATCCCAGAATCAGCAAAAACTATATGCAGATCGACACAGGATAGAGAGGCACTTTGAGGAGGGGGACCTAGTGTACCTCTGGTTGCAGCCTTATAGACAGTGTACGCTAAAATAGAAGGGGGCCGAGAAACTACAACCACACTTCAATGGGCCTTACCAGGTGACTGGGCGGGTTGGGGAGGTGGCTTACGAGCTAGAGCTGCCTCTGGGGAGTAGGATCCATAACGTATTTCATGTCTCATGCCTGAAAAAGGTGTTGGGACAATAGGTGACCATGGTAGCTGATCTATCCCCATTGGATGATGAGGGCCACTTGGTGTTGGAACCAAAGGCCATTTTGGAGAGTAAGGAGAGGAGACTGAGGAGCAGAACCATCAGGGAGTTCTTGGTACGCTGGAAGAACTTGTTGAATGAGGATGCCACCTAGGAGGGTGAGCACATACTGGAGCACCCGGCTTTGAGGTTGCTTGAGGGAAAGCAACATTTGGCAGGGGAGGGTTGTCATGTCCCTTCTCAAATGTATTAGTTACGGGGTGTAGCTACATAATTTTGGCCTAGGAGGAGGACCCCATACGCAGAACTTAGGAACTATAGGCAATTCGACTTATTTCTAGCAGCTATTGGAATGTGGAGGCCACCCACATGAATAATTAGAACTTGGCCAAGGAATGTGTTGGAGGGAAATCGAACTAGTGGAAGGAGGGGCCCACAAGAGGCTAAGGGGGCCCAAAGTGATGAAAGCGGAAGGAGCTCTCATTTTGCAGAACTCTGATCATTTGGCAAACAAACTTACCTTTGTACACTTCGTTGCTTAGCGAGTCTATCGGCTGTTTAGCCACAAGTCTTCTGTAGCGAAGATTCAACCTCTACTTCAGGGGACTATCCGTGCCTGCCCTAGGGAGGTTGTTCCACAAAGATTGCAGCTGTTTCAGCATCGACATACAACCCATACAACCACACTAAGGAGGAGATTGCGTACTTTCTGGGCAGCCAGAAACATGCAGAAGAGGAGTGAGCCAGCCGAGAGGTCCTTAGCTCGTTGGGAGTTTCGGGAGCAGGAAAGGTAGAGGGTTGAGGACATTTTCTTTGAGTCTTGCAACCAGTCGGTGATTACAACAATAGGCATTTTTGGGCAGAGGGACTATGCAGAGGCATCTGGCAGCAAATTCGTGGGGCTTAGGAGAGCAGCCATCTAGGCCAAGGATCATCCAAGGAGCAAGGAATCTGTTATCACAGGGGAACCCAACATTTGAGGGGTGTTTTCAGGTGGATTTGCAGGTTGTTTCCTGCAAATCGAATCTGGCAATGGTACCCGAAGAGGGGCTCCAAGGAGGCTAAAAATCCAAAGTCAAAATCAGAGAAATTCCCTTCTGGGTTTTTCTGGGTTTTGTCCAAGGAGTCTAAGGCTGAAATGACAGAAATTTCTGGGCAGTTTTTGGGCACCTTCCAGCAGGTCAAAGCCATTAGATTAGCAGTTTCACTAGGACAGCTCAGTGCAGAGTGGTGCAGCAACTGAACAACCATCATCTCAGCTTTTCCATCACCTGGGTTTGGTCCAACTTGTCCTTGAGAAAAGCCCAGGTGCACCGTTTCATTTATATTGTACATATGCTCTCAGATTTTATAATATATGGCTCAACAGTTCCAGATTTACAGTTTTTTATGGGTCTTTAATGAATGTTTTTAACTTTATGTTGTTGCATTGTTTATTTGCTTAGAATATCACTTAAATCCCTACTTGGGAACATTACAATGTACTTTGCCATGGAATGTGTCACTCCATGACATTCTAAAAGCAAAATGATATTAACAAGCCCAACTTTGTCCTGTTCATTGGTTGTTTCCTTCTCCATATCTGAAATTTTTCAGAAAGAAATGCAATGAAAATCACATAAATTTATATTATTTAGCATTCATTTGTAAATTTAATCAGACCTTAAAGCATACGTAATCCCAGAGGCAACAAAAATGGTTGTATGCCTGGGGATCATTATTTTGTTCTATGCGTTCATATTTTATCATGGTAGTTTTTCTAAATCGGATTTCTGTTAAGATTAGTCACAAAGTTTTGTAGCAATAATCTCCTTTTTTATTTGTTTTCCTCCTATCATATCTAGAAAAAATATTATATTAAGGTATTGGAATTCACCTGTAGCCTTTGTGAAATTGACTTCCTAGAGGTAGAGATAAACATCATAGTTGAAACAAGGAAATCTATCACTAGAGCTCATCAATGAAACTTGATAGACTATTAACGCGAGAGAATAATGAATACATATTGAACTTCTATATAAATTTCATATGGAATATAGATATTAGGTATAGGAGATTCAACTGAGACTCAAAATCATTTTCCTTGACGAGGATGGCAACCTTAAGCCTATGCACCACTAGTAATTTGCCCCAAAGAACCCATTTCCTCTGGTTCCCCCTGTTTTAGATTTGCTCAAAATCTAACTACAACTACAATTATTGCTCCTATACACCCTCCATCCTACCAATGAAAATTCCTTTCTATCCAAGAACTTGGCACCTCGGATTTCGCTAGCCCAAAATGAAGCAACCTTTTTGTTAATCGATCCACATGATGGAGGGTTGTGTCTAGGAAATGTTTCTTTTAATGATTCACTTCTAAATATGATGAACCCTCACCATAAAGGATAGAATTTGACAGGAAAATTACATGTCATGTGGTGATTTTCCCATCAACTACATTTAATATTTTTTAGAAACTGTCAACTTCCTTCATTAAACTAGCAAAAACAAGTTATAGATTCATCAAAACTGTCACATTTGACAGGCTACTTCAATTTGAAATTCCTACGCTGCTCACCATCATCCCTCTACATCAACAAGATAACCTCTGCTAGTTGTAAATCTCAATCCTCTTGGGTCAAGATGAATAAAGGTTATTACCACATTGATGCATTGATATGTAGGTTTAACAACGTATGTTTGACATCGAAAGATCTCAAAACTTGGATATTTGAGACTTGGGAATACATATAGAATGTTCTCATAATCCTATCTTGGTGAACGAGACTTTTATATTGGAATTTATATGTATGCATGATCAAGCAACTACCATTTGCAAAGGGTATTCAAACAAAAATCATTTTAGAATGCAATGGTTGTAGTTGGACCCAATTATTGGATATGAAAACATCGCCTTCCACTAGAAAGTTTTTTCTAAGCATTGCCATCTAATTGCCTCCTGCTAGAAGGAGGAAGCTCCCAAACTACTTTCTAGTTAAAAAAGTACAAAAGTCAGAGGAGCACTTGGGGTATGGACCATTGGGTGTGTTAACACTTAATCTTAGATTCAAAGTCTTCATTAGGTGAAATGTCAAGTGGTGTTGAGAAATCTAGGGCATGAATAGTTAAAAGATTTCTCTGCTTGATAATCTCTTGTGATATACTTTTACTTCTTAGCTTATAGTCTTTTCTTCGTTATGTTATTATTGTGTCCTTTTCATCAAGACAATTACCAATATGCTCAATAAAAGACAAGTGACACAATATGTAGGCTTGTCAGCCAGGGCCAAAGCCTTTCACCTTTTGAGAGGAAAACCCGATCAAAATCCTTCTTCTAGATCTTCAATTGATGAGTACCAAGACCATGACAAAGACCCTTGACTCTAATATCCTCCCAAGAACCTTGCCACTAACCTTGATGCTCTACCTCTTCCCTTTCTCGACTTTCTTCTTGATCTTGAACTACTCTCCTCGGTTCCTAGAGAAACTCAGTCTCTATCCTTCACACTGCTTCTTCTCGACTTTTCTTAGAGAATCCTGGTCTCTATGATCTCACTAACTTCCTCTAGAGATTCTCGGTCTCTAGTCTAGATCTTTATCTTTGTACCCCAAAAGAACATTTCCTTTGTTGATCCCAAAAGAATCCTCCCTTCGCTATCCCCAAAAGAAACCTTCCTTCGTTATGCCCAGAAGAAACTCTTCTTCGCTTTGCCTAGGAGAAACTCTTCTTCGCTTTGCCCAGAAGAAATACTCCTTTGCTGACCCAGAAGAAACCTTCTTCGCTATGCCCAAAAGTATTCTCCTTATCCTATCTTCGCACTTCTCTTTGTAGCCCCTTCTTCGCACTACTTCTTCACCTCTTCTTTGCACTTCTGCTTGACCTATTCTTCGCACTTCTGCTTGACCAAATTCTTGTCGAGTTGCTTGCCTTCAAGTGAGGCCAACTTAGGCTACTTATAGTCTTATACACATCATAGTTCCTTAATTGTAGTCAGCTTCCTCATGATTCATATGCGAACATATTATGTTGATTTCATCTAGTGTGACTTATGCTTTTCTGCAATCTTTCAGAGGAGGAGATCCTTTCTTCTTTTGATCATGTTTCCCAAGATGGAAATAGTGATCCATATTATTTGCAACCATATGACATGACTTTCATAATAACCTATGAAAACATACATACCTCATCTTTCCTTTCGGTCATCTAGACTTTTTGTAGCAGCTTCATTTAAACAAAAGAACTTTATCCTCTAGCCCTGCTTTCTTGTTATGTCATCATACCATCATCCCTTGAATCCCACGAGTTGGAATTCTTGATGAAACTCTTGCTTTCCTTTTAGATCGATGAATACTCTAATAAGGATTCCATCAGAGAAACTAGAGGATCTTACATATCCTTACCCAACAAATGTTTCTTTGACTATTGTGATGATCCCAATCGATGATGACCTCTACTTCTTTCTATGAGTATCACTTGAGATTTCAATGAGATTTCCAAGAGCCTTTATTCTTTGTAATTAATAGAATTTATTCCAAACATTCTTTCTACTTCTCATGTCAAGAGCTCTTACTTCTAATGCTTCTACCATGATGTTATAATCTAATGCATCCTATCTTATTTACATTGCTTCCTATTTATAAATTACAAGTGAAAAGTACCTTTTAGTGAAGAAGATCATCTCAGTCATAGTGGAGATCTTTTACTTCTTTCTTCTTAAGCTTCTTTGGCTCAGGTTCTTTCACTTCCTCAGTAATATGGGCTTCTCCCCTATCTCTCTTGTCCTAGTTACATTTAGGACAATCTCTTCTATAGTACCCAAGTTACTAACATCCATAGCATCTTACCTTAGCCATGTTCTTCCTTTTCTTTTGAGGACCAAACTTTCCAAAATTTCCTTTCCTTCTTGCCATAGCAACATATGCTTGATTCTGCTCATTTGGTTCAACATCATCCTTTCCCTTCAGTCTGGTTTCTTCAATCTTATAGGATGACCATAGATCTTGAAATGGAATAGTCTCTTTCTTCCCATATATACTTGAAGTGAAGTTACCACATTCTTCTGATAATGCATTCAGTACCATTGTGGTCATCTCTCTATCAAACATGACTTCTCCCAGCTCTTGTAGTTGATCTCGAATTTCTGATATCCTCATAAAGTATGAGGCTATTCCATCTTCCTTGGATATCTTCACTTTGTAGAGCTCTTGCTTTAATGAGATTACTTCTCCTGCAATACTTACGGAAAACAACTCTACCACTTTGTCATATATTGCTTTTGTAGTCTCCAACTTTGATACATATGGAATTAGAGAGTCTTTTATAGATTCTATAAGAATCCTCTGGGCTCTCACTTCTCCCTTCATGAATCTAGCATGTGCTAGAGTATCTTCCTTTGGAGGCTAGGTTATCGACCCTTTAATGTGATCCATGACCTCATTCTCAATAATATTTAGGTCTGTCCTTTTCTTCCATGCAAGGAAATTTGCAGCCCCAACCAATTTATTGCTTTCCTTGCAAAACGACATTTTGTTATTATTAGATATAGTCATAGACTTACTTGAGAAATTGATGCTTGCTTCCTCCTTGATCTTGATGTTGATAGAGGATTTGCTTCTTGAGAGATTGATGAGAGAGGGCTCAATTCATGATCCTTCTTGAGTGCTTTAGTCTTCCTTCTTTCTTGAAGATGGTTGCAAGTTTCTTGTTGGTGTAGATTTCTTCGATCTAGGGTTTTGAAGATCTTGTCCTTGATAGCCCTTGAATTTGCTATGATCCTTCTTCCATTGCTTGATGTCTTTTTGATTGAATGCCCCTTCTTGACTTCAACACCTAAGTTCTGATACCATGTTGAGAAATCTAGGGCATGAATAGTTAAAAGATTTCTTTGCTTGATAATTGCTTGTGATATACTTTTACTTCTTTGCTTATAGTCTTTTCTTTGTTATGTTATTATTGTGTTATTTTCATCAAGACAATTACCCATATGCTCAATAAAAGACAAGTGACACAATATGTAGGCTTGTCAACCAAGGCCGAAACCTCTCACCTTTTGAGAGGAAAACCCGATCAAAATTCTTCTTCTAGATCTTCAATTGATGAGTACCAAGATCATGACAAAGACCCTTGACTCTAGTATCCTCCCAAGAACCTTGTCACTAACCTTGATGCTCTACCTCTTCCCTTTCTCGACTTTCTTCTTGATCTTGAACTGCTCTCCTCGTCTCCTTCTAGAGAAACTCAGTCTCTATCCTTCCCACTGCTTCTTCTCGAATTTACCTAGAGAATCTCGGTCTCTATGATCTCACTAACTTCATCTAGAGAATCTTGGTCTCTAGTCTAGATCCTTATCTCGGTACCTCAAAAGAACCTTTCCTTTATTGATCCCAGAAGAATCCTCCCTACGTTATCCCCAAAAGAAACCTTCCTTGGTTATGCCCAAAAGAAAATCTTCTTCGCTTTGCCCAGAAGAAATACTCCTTCGCTGACCTAGAAGAAACCTTCTTCGCTATGCCCAAAAGAATCCTCCTTATCCTATCTTTGCATTGTTGAAAAAAGTGTAACTAAGTTCGATCTTCATAAGTATGAAATGTATTCTTGTAAATTTAAAATGAAAAAGAAATTATTATTATTATTATCGGAGCATGGGTTTCATGCTCAAGTTCTTTTATTTTATAGGTTAAGCACCCATTGAGTGCTTCTAGGGTTTGTCATAGGTATAAGAGTCATTGTCATATATTGATGACCCTATACGCACATTGTAAATTGAAAAGAAAATTTTATTTGTCTTTAAAGTGTCAAAATACCTCCAAGATCAAGTCAGCCTAATGAGCTGTCAAGTCGGCCTACATGAAGAGCCACAACCAACCTTGAAGAAGCCTATATATAAGAGGAACTCGTCCTCCATTTGGATCACTCACTCACTCATCTCTTATGCGAAGAAGCAGAAGAAGAAGAAGTCGAAGAAGAAGGTACGAAGAAGAGGAAGTCGAAGAAGTCGAAGTGTTTCTGGGCCTTTTCTATTCTTCTAGGAAGATCGAAGTTAATGTTTCTGCGTTGGAATCTCTGGTGGTTCGATTTTGGAAGCATAAGAGAAGGGAAGGCAAGCGAAGGTATCTTAGGGCATCTTACTAACCCTAGGACTCGAGTCAAGGCAAGCGAAGTCAAGAGGAAGGCTATTAGAGGGAGATCGAAGTCTCCTAGAGAAGCAGTGGCAGTTGCTGGGGAGCAGAATTTCAGATCTACTGGGAGGTCGAAGAGCTTGTAGCAGGAGGCCACGGTAGATTTGATATTGGAGGGTATTGTCTGAGTCTAGCTCATGGTATTCGTCAATTGAAAGATCTGAAAGATAAAGAAGAGATTTGTGGGTTTTACCCTCAAGAGGAAAGGTTTTGGCCCTAGCTTGCGGCCTATATACTATGTCACTGTTCTTACTGTTTTGGTAGTTGTTTGATGTATTGCACATTGGAATAATAAAGAACACAACTAATAAGTGAAAAGGTATCACAAACAGTTATCAAGTTAAGAGAATTAACATATTCATTGCCCTATTGAATTCTCAAAATGGTTTCAGAGCTTTGGTTGTCTAAGGGCATCATGAAGATCTCCTCTACAATGAAGAAGCTCATCAAGAAAATTGCAAGCTATCTCAAGAAAGGTATCAAGGAAGCATGGAGGTTCTTATTCTCTTCCAAGAAAGCATCAATCAATGAAAGAGATGAAGGTCTCTTCTCAGCTCTCTCTGGTACATTCCAAGATGAAGACATCTGGGCAATTGATAGTGGTGCATCAAGGCACATGACTAGTCACTCCAACCAATTGAAGACCTTATCTAAAGGAGAATCCGCTTACTCTATGGAACTTGGAGACAACAAAAGCTATCTGGTGAAGAGCATTGGATCAAACTCAAGGATGGAAGCAACATCCACCTCAACAACATTCTTTATGTTCTAGGTTTACACAAAAAATTACCTTCTATTTCAAGTTTAGAAGATAAAGGAGATAGAGTAGCCTTCATTGATGGAAAAGTAGTTGTTTGGGGAAAAGACTCAAGCATGGATCAAGCTAAAGTTATTGGCATCCAAGAAGGAAGGCTTTACAGATTAATATCTCTTGTAAACCAAGCCCTAGTTCACACTGATATTAGTCCATGTGAACTTTGGCATCAAAGCTTTGATCATCTACATTTCAAAATACTTCCAACTTCAAATTCCATAGTAGATGGAATACCGAATTTGAAGGAGGATCACGAAGGTGTCTGCAAGGGATATGCATTGGGAAAGAATATCAAGAGACCATTTGGAAGCAGTGCTTCACGGTCGAAAGAAATCTTAGATCTCATTCACTCTGATGTGTGTGGCCCTATGATTCCAAAATCACGTGGAGGCCATCTATACTATGTCACATCCATAGATGACCATTCAAGAAAAACCTAGGTTTACTTGATGAAAACCAAGGATGAAGTATTTACAAAATTTCAAGAATTCAAGGCTGAAGTAGAAAACCTTATAGAAAGAAGAATCAAGATACTGAGATCTGATATTGGAGGAGAATATACATCCAAAGAGATTGTAGCATTTTGTAAGGAGTCTAGGATTAAGAGGGAGTTAATAGTCCCATACAATCCCGAACAAAATGATGTCGCAGAAAGAAAGAACAGATCCATTGCCGAAAGTGTAAAAGCAATGTTACACAATCAAGATCTACCTAAGTTTTTGTGGGGAGAGGCAACAAAGACAACAGTCTACATTCAAAATCGATATCCTCACAGATCTCTAGATAACAAGACTCCGGAAGAAGTTTTCATAAGGAAGAAGCAATCTGTAAATCATCTCTGAATCTTTGGGTGTCCTGTGTATATTCATATACCAAAGGACAAAAGAAAGAAGATGGATCCTTCCGGTATGAAGGGAATATCTATTGGATATAGTAACTCATCGAAGGCCTATAGAATCTATATGAAAGATGGACATCACATTGAAGTTAGTCATGATGTCATATTTGATGAGAATATAGCATTCAAGAAATCAAAAGAACTTTCCATAGATTCTGATGACGAAGAACTTCTGATATTTGAAGAGGAAATTGACAAGGAAGGAGAAGGATCACACCATGAAGAAGAAGGGCCAAGTGAACTTGTTCAACCCGTGGTAATTCTCGAAACAAGGAAAAGACCTAATTGGTTGAAATCCACACTACTTGATGCAGAAGGTCATGGGGCAACACAAGGATCATTTAGAAAAAGTAAGAGACCCAAGAAATACTCTGGGTATGCTAGATACATGACAAAATTAATAGAAACATAACCATCCACCTTTGAAGAGGTTGTAGAATATCGAGAATGGAAGGATGCCATGAATGAAAAATATCAATCTATAATGAAGAATGGAGTATGGGAGATCGTACCTAGCCCCGAAGACAAATCTGTAGTTACTTCCAAGTGGATCTATAAGATCAAGCATGCAGCTGATGGAAGTATAGACAAGTATAAAGCAATATTTGTGGCTAGAGGGTTCTCTCAACTTGAAGGCATTGACTATGAAGAAACATTTTCTCCAACAAGATATACAAAGATTCGATCATGAGTCTCTCTGGCAGCATCGATGGGATGGAACATCCACCAAATCGATGTGAAGACTACATTTCTGAATCACACTATAGATGAAATAGTCTACATAGAACAACCCTTGGGATTCGAAGTCAAAGATAGGAAGGCATATGTTTGCAGATTGAAGAAAGCATTGTATGGCCTAGAGCAAGCACCGAGGGCATGGTATGTTAGAATGGATGCATACCTAAAGAGAATAGGCTTCACAAAAAGTTCTGCTGACTCGAACCTTTATATTAAGGTTGTAAACAATGAACCTGCAATTATTCTTCTGTATGTAGATGATCTTCTATTGATAGGTGTAGAAGGTTGAATTGAAGAATGTAAGAAGCAACTGGCAGCAAAATTTGACATGAAGGATCTTGGGCTGATGCATTACTATTTGGGACTAGAAGTCTGGAAAAGACCAAATGAAATCTATTTGGGTCAAGGAAAGAATGTGATCGATATTCTAAAGAAGTTCGACATGATGGACTGTAAACCTATGACCACTCTAATGATCACAAACTTGAAGAGACTAAGGAGTTCCGAATCAAGCCCTATGGATCCTTCCAAGTATAGACAACTTGTTGGCTCATTGATGTACTTGGTGAATACTCGACCAGACATATGTTTTGCGGTAAATGTACTTAGTCAATTCCAAGTGGAACCGAAGCATGATCATTGGATAGCAAAGAAACATATTCTGAGATATTTGCGAGGAACAATCAACTACTGTTTGAAATATGATAAAAGGAATGATGTCCAATTGATTGGTTATACAGATTCTGACTAGGGAGGCAGTGAACAGGATGGAAGAAGCACTATGGGAGGATGTTCCAATTTAGGATCCTCCATGGTCTCATGGATGAGCAGAAAGCAAGACATCGTTGCTTTGAGTAGTGTTGAGGTTGAATATGTTGCAGCATGTGAAGTAAGCAAAGAAGTAGTATGGTTAAGGAAGATGCTATCCGACTTGTTTGAAGGACCAATGAACCCTACAGTGATACTTTGTGATAACACCATTTGTATTCTTTTGTCTAAGGATCCAATGTTCCATGGAAAGACAAAGCACATCAACAACAAGTATCACTATATTTGAGAGTTAGTACAAAATGGTGTGTTGCAGCTATGATATATCTCCACTAATGAACAGGTAGCTGACATATTGATGAAATCACTTTCGAACAAGAAGCTTGTATACTTAAGGGACACGCTTGGTTTGGTGGATTTGTCCTCCCTAATTGAGAGCGAGAGATGGAGACTACATTCTTGTCTTCACTTGGGAAGAAAGAATGGAGGATTGGGTAACCATCTGGGATTTAATACTCTTTGAGAATGTGATAGAACATTCAAGACAAGAGTAGTCGTGGACCGATATTCTTTAAGGATTAGCTACCCAAGATAAGAATAGTCTAATGGGAGGTCATACTTTGTGAACACCCAAGTGGGGTATGTACCTTGGGAGACAATGATGATGGTGTATATACATCATTGCTCTCACCAACATTGTGCTCTGATCTTGTGGAGAGATAGAGTTGTTAGTCAAGGGCCAAGGCCTTGCTATGTGACAATGCTGGTTAATACGATGCTAGACAGATGGGTTACCAGTCCGACTCTTCTTATGAGATCCATTCAGATTGAGAATTACCATGTACCTCTTATGAATACCTCCCTAGTTAAGAGGGAGTGTTGAAAAATATGCAACTAAGTTCGGTCTCCATAAGTATGAAATGTATTCTTGTAAATCTAAAATGGAAAAAAAAGTATTGTTATTATTGGAGCATGGGTTTCATGCTCAAGTTCTTTTATTTTATACGTCAAGCACCCATTGAGTGCTTATAGGGTTTGTCCTAGGTATAAGAGTCATTGTCATATATTGAAGACCCTATGGGCACATTGTAAATTGTAAAGAAAAAACCATTTTGTCTTTAAACTTTAAAGTGTCAAAATACCTCCAAGATCAAGTCAGCCTACATGAAGAGCCACGACCAACCTTGAAGAAGCCTATATATAAGAGGAACTCGTCCTCCATTTGGATCACTCACTCACTCATCTCTTATGTGAAGAAGCAGAAGAAGAAGAAAGTACGAAGAAGAAAAAGTCGAAGAAGTCAAAGTGTTTCTAGGCCTATTCTATTCTTCAGGGAAGATCGAAGTTAGGGTTTCGGCATTGGAATCTTTGGTGGTTCGATTTTGGAAGAAGAAGAGAAGGGAAGGCAACAGAAGTCAAGAGGAAGGCTATTAGAAGGAGATCGAAGTCTCCTAAAGAAGTGTTAAAATTGGAAACTAGGACCAAACTCCATGTGGTTCATCTTATTAATGGCAACTAATATTTTTCTTGGATCCCTCTCATCAAGAGGTGTAGGATTGATCTAAAGAACATCCGATTTCGATCAGTATTCATGGAGATATGAATTTATTAGTGTTATGGGACAATTTGTCAAGGTTGGCCAGCAACCAAATAAACCCCAGTTATGCTCAACGTTTTAGTATAAATAGAGGTGGCCTTCGAGTCATTTCTACACACACTTGGGATCTCTTCCTCTCTACTTGTCTTTGGGTTTTAGTAGGAGAAAAGATCCTAAGGGATAATGCTGCCCTAATGGAGAAAGGCTCCATGCTACCCTAATGAAGAAGCCCTAATGCAATTAATCAAAGAAGGCTCTATGCAATCAAAGGGAGACCCTCACTGCTGTCATGAAGGAGATTGAAGTAGGCTCCCTCGCTGTCCTATGAAGGTTTACTATATGCCCTAAACTGCTATGCATTCAAGCCCTAGCCCTAGCCGCAGGTCTAAAGGGAGATCTCTGTTTTGAGGCCACAACATGGTACGCTAGGGCAGCATGGGTAGGAGGATTGTTTCATGGGTAGAACAAAGTTCGAAGTCTGTTGTAGGAAGTCGTGATGCTTGTTGTGCTAGGCCGAGGCCTTGGGCGCTGAATGCTAGCTTGTTTAAAGGATAATGGATGGTTTGTATCATTGTTGGAGGGTGTCGTGAGCAGCGGTAATGTTGTGTGTTAGGCCACATGTCATACCACTACAGGAAACCTAGCGTGGGCAGATTTGAGGGTTGTCTTGAGCCCTTACCTTCAGCGTGGCGGAGGAGCATCTCTCCTTGCCTAGTCCGCAGTTTTTGAAGGGTTGTTTGAGGACTGTTGAGAGGAACATAGGGCTGCAGCAGTATGCCCAAGTGCCCTAAACAGAACAGTCAGGAACAGGAAAGTGTCAAGCAGATTTGAAGCAGTGTTAGAGGTGCATTGGGTCAAGGATATTGACCAGATTTGGATCAAACTTGGAACAGCCTGTGGGAGCCACATGTTGGGTCAACATGGAGTGTTGAATACCCCAAAGGAGTGCAGCCTGATGTGATGAATGTTGTGACATAGACAACATAGTATATGACATCTGTATACATAGTACAACATAGTGCTATCAACATACAGTGATGTGTAGCAATGCAGCATAATGTAAAAAGGGTGCAGCATGGTATGATGCATAGTACAACACTATGTATGATGCAGCTACATAGTTGGATGCTACATGTCTTCATACATCAGTTAAATATAGTAAGCTTATACATGGGACAGCGGCAATGACACTAGGACAACTGCAAGTGGGACAGCTGCAAGCTTGGTGACACATGGGACCGCTGCAAGCATGAAGAATCACGGACAGAAGCAGCATGGTAAAGCATGGACAGCAGGAAGTACATTGGGACAGCAGTAAGCATGGTGCAACAGTGGCACTATGTACAACAGTGCTAAACTCTGGGACAGCAGCAGCATGAGGTCCAATGTTGTGATGATGGGTGCAACATGGTGCAGCGTGGTGAGGTGCAGCATGATGACGAGATGCAACGCTATGATAGGTGAAGGAGTCACCTTGGAGAATCAGTTGAAACAGCATGTCTTCAACTGATCTCATGTATCATCATCCTAGGAGATAATCTATGCTCTTATCTAGATAAGTCAAAGTGTTGATTTCTGTTGTAAATGTACTATCTCTCTCTCTCTCTCTCTCTCTCTCTCTCTCTCTCTCTCTGCTGAACTATTGAAAATCATATAAGAAGAATTGACGAAGGGTTTCCCCACATTGGGGTTTGTCCCTGGCTAGCACCACATCTCATGTCCTCTTGTCTTCACTTGTCTTCTGCGATTTATATTTATGTTCTATCTACAGTTTACTTTAATGTCATTGCTAATCTGGAAAAGATATTGAGCTAACTATGAAAATTGAAATAAATTGCTTTAGCATACAACATACCTAAATTTAACAAGAAGCAATAGCAGTTGCTGGGGAGCAAAATTTCAGATCTACTAGGATGTCGAAGAGATTGCAGCAGGAAGTCGTGGTAGACTTGATCTTGGAGGGTATTTGTCTAAGTCTAGGTCATGGTATTCATCAATTGAAAGATCTAAAGGATAAAGAAGAGATTTACGGGTTTTCCCCTCAAGTGGAGGGGTTTTCGCCCTGGCTTGCAGCGTATATACTGTCACTGTTCTTACTGTTTTGGTAGTTGTTTGATGTATTGCACATTGGAATAATAAAAAACAAAACTAATAAGTAAAGAGGTATCACAAGCAGTTATCAAGTTAAGAGAATTAACATATTCATTGCCTTATTGAATTCTCAACACGCACTTCTCTTTGTAGCCCCTTCTTAGCACTACTTCTTCACCTCTTCTTCGCACTTCTGCTTGACCTCTTATTCGCACTTCTGCTTGACCGAATGCTTTTCGAGTTGCTTGCCTTCAATTGAGGCCGAGTGAGGCTACTTATACACATCAACTCATAACCCCTAGGCCAACATGATGACAAGTAGTGAGGACGACGTCTTCTAGCATGTTCTTCCATCGTTGTAGGCCAACTTGAAGAGGATAAGTGACAAGGTCTTGGAGGATACTTTACATAGACAAGATTGACCTTTTACAAAGTGTAACGTGACTTCATTACATGACAATGACTGTCATTTTATGACTAGATGACATATAATTCCGAAAGACACTCAATGGGAGTCTTGACTCAAAAATAAAATCTCTTGCTCATGAAACCCATAAAGCAGTAATACAATAATTTAATTTTTCTCTTTTACATCTTATTACATAAAATCATAATTACATGTCATTATGAAGACCGAACCTAGTTACACTTTTCAACAAGTGGAACTTGAAAGAGCCATTATTATCACCTTAGCACCCACTTCCATCACTTTCGGCTGACTTACTATCAACAAAGGGGGGACTTCCCTATTTTTGTTTAATCCACAGATGTATAGTGATAAAGTACTAGATTACGGACCTGTTATCACTCAAGCTAGCAGGGGTCCTAGGAGGGGATCCTATAGAGCAACTACTATCTCAAGGGCCAACCATGAAGCAATAGCTTAATGTCACCTCAGCTAAGGCTCCCTACTCTTTACGAAGTTTCACCGATGAGAGGAGACCCGGTATAAGAGGAATCACAATGATGAATGGATCAATGATCATATAAGGAGTGATTCCTAAAGCCAATTCACAAGAGAGACTCAATTAAATAGCTTACTTGCTTGAGAAGCAAGGTGATGAGCTCTCTAAGAAGGGCTATGCAAATACCTTGGCCTAGCGTTGGAGGATATGATTTGACAAGGGGCTTCCTAGACTTAAGGATCCCCATGGAGAAATGGATTCTATGTAGTCCTTATGGAATTTGAGTTATAAAGTTGTGATACCACAGAGAACCCAGGTGAACCCAAACTAGGTCAAGGGTATGGCGTTGATCGACCAAAGACGGGTTTGACCTAATTAGGGAAGAGAATAGGATCAAAGAACTAATTTTATTTTGAAATTTCAATGTAATGATCCAAGTGAGGACACTAACCCAAAATCAGCCTAGGGAGAGAAATGATCCTTGAGGTAGGGCTTGTGATATCTCGACATTTCACTATCAAATTGTGCTCAAATTTGGAGGACCCCTTGAGAAGACCCCAACACACTTGTAGACCAATTTTATAGGTGTTTGGATGGCTACAAAAGATTTTGTGTGATGCCCTAGGAGACCTTCTAGGGTTAGGCCTAGAATTGGGAAAAGTGAAGAAAAGAGGGAAATTTGACCACCAAAGGTATACAAGGATCAATACCTTATTGCTTGGGCTTAATGGAGTCAAGATACACATAAATCGAGAATTTTCGTGTGCCAAGGAACCCTAATTGACCTTTGCTAGCCTCTCTAAGGGCAACAACTAGGTCATTAGGGATTTATATTTCAAATTTGCCAAAGAGATGAAGTTTCAAGGTCTTTCAATCTAAGAGGTGTCTCTAGGAACATTCACCCACTCTCTTTAAGTACAACACATACATTAAATCACTTATTCAAGGTTCCCAAAAGAATTTCGCATTTACTTTAACCTATACAAGAATAATGATAATCATAACATGCAGCAAACCAATAAAATAACAAGAATAGCATCATAATTTGACTTACATGCTATGCTGCATGAGTTTCTGGAACATGGGAACATTGGGAACTTGGGTACGAGTATCAGGAACAGCTAGAGGTTTCTCCAAAATTTACAAGAAACAGCTAATCAGGAACGACAATATTATATAATAAAAAAATAAAAAATATAGTACAAAAAAAAAACAATTATATAATTTATATAATAATCAAAATTAATATGAATCAAAATTTCAAATATTAAAATCAATTTAAATATAAATAATAAATATATATCTCTCTTATATATAAAATATATTCTTTGGGTGTCTCTCTCCGTGAGTCTCTCCCCTTTTATATATATAAAATATTAAAATGTCAAGTTCATTATGACACATGATGAGTCTTTGAAACAATCTGCCTTAAAAATACAAAGGAACAATTTTACATATGTTTTCTCTAGTTATTCTTAAGAGAAAAATTAAAGCAACTCTAATGTTTAAGCATTGATTGCCACATACAATATGCACACACAATCTTCTGCTATATATATATATATATATATATATATATATAAACAACAAAATAAATACTCATCAACATGACATCCCAGATATCGCCCTTACACCAAGGTGCCACATGCTTCCTTAAACCATCAAGAGATTGCTCTAGTTTCTCAATTAAAGATATCGGTGTTAAGGATGTCTTCGGCCTTTCTTCCTATGAAGGTTTCAACTTAGGCTCATGTTTTGTGGGTAGTTCAGCATATTTCTCTACAGACTTTGTATTCCCCACCTTAGGGAACGCCGGAACTCTAAAACAAATAGTCTTCAAAGCTCCCGGAACTTTCCCAAGCTCCCATTGCAGCTCCAATTGAAAAGGGAATGTTCCAATACAGTTCCAAAGCTCCCGAGAACGCGGGAACCATTGAAACAAGTTTCCCAACTCTTGGGAGTGGTTCCCGTGTAACAAAGCTTACATGAGAGAGAGAGTATATCCATTCATCAACTTCGCATCAGAAAAAAGCTCCAAAGACAATAGCGAAAATCCAAACATCATAGTGCATCAAGAAAGCTCCAAAACTTTACCCAACAAAAAGTGTGAAAATCTCACAAGAGATACTAATCCAATCCAAGTGATGATGATTAGAAAAAATCACCTCACTTAAATTTATACAATCACTAATGAGTTTGATTTGCCTAATTAGGTCTATTTGAGCCCCAAATAATCAAAAAATATGCAATAATAACATTCCTTGGTGACAAGCCCACCAAGATAGCTCAATACCATAATAATAAGCCTCTCAAAAGGGTTAAATGATCAATAAAGTGAGTCGTTGGGCCTTTGAGGAGGCCTAATTAAGTCCAAAATGTGCCATGATGTGAGAATGGAGCTCAAACATAGTGGACATGGGTTGGCCCCTTGTTTCCAAGCAAATCCCTGTGGTGCCTCCAAGTGGCTATGAGGGGCACAAGGACATCCTCATGAGTCTCCAAGTCGATTGAAAATGCCTGCAAACCATCTGTAAGGGTAGGATGATGTCATAAACCCTCTGTGGTGCTCATCTCGACCCCGTATCATCTACCAAGTGTACGATGAAGGTGTGGATCCAGTTGGGCATGGTTAACCAGGTGCATCATCCTCATCCAAAAAGTGGAACACGAGCAATCAATGAGTGGTGTTGGGGATCCATGAAGTACTCCCTACTATGGTGGAGGCCATTGGCTCTCAATGCTTACCCTACAAGTGTTAATGTGGCCCTCTAGAGAGCCAGGACCTTGTATAGGGAGCATAGTTGCAGGAATCGCCCCCCCCCCCCCCCCCCCCCCCCCCCC
>APFE030657838.1:53545-81381 GCA_000404065.3 Pinus taeda
TTTGAATTTTGAACCTTTTTTGTCTTGGCGGTGACCAAGTGACATATTTTGTAAACATTATTATTTGAATTTTGGACATGACAAATGTTGACAGTTGCTAACTTGCTAGATAAACATAATATGCTCTATGTTTTATGTTTTATAATATGCTTAAATGTTTTATGTTTTATAATATGCTTAAAAATTTGATGTATGTTTGTAATAGCTAGAATATAGATGATTGTTGTACATACTAGTAACTACAATGGAATCATGGATGCCATGGCCCATATCTATCTTGATTTATGCAAAAATATGCATGTTTTCATGTCTTCTACAATTAATTTGGTATCTGGGATGTTTGTTTTGAGTATAAATGCAAAAAAATATAAAAAATATATATATATATATAGCAGACGCTTCCGCGGACGCTTCGCCTCCTAGATTTTTGGAAAATGACGCTTCCGCTTCGCGCCCGCTTCGTGCAACATTGATAGGGAGGCCAAGCCCCAAATGGAGACCCACCTGCAATATTGCATAAGATCCAATGCCTCCCCTTTCCCTCCAATACAACAAATCATCATAATAATCAAGTAAAAGAACTTCCAAGTCAGGGAACCAATGGGGCACTTCATGGTGGCATGCCCTTCCATAGTGGGCTTTAGCATGTACAAGTGTCTCCAAGCTCAATAGGGGGTTAATCAAGGACCCTATTAGGTGGTTTCAACCTTTAAAGGGAGTGACATCTCCATGTTGATTTCTGGTAGCATCGGATGTGCTCTAAGCCTCAAAATTTGCAGGGAGGCTACGACACATGTATTCCAGAATACCCAAAAATCGTTTTGGGAAATTCCACCCAATGAAGGTTTTATATTTTTAATGGATGCCTAAGCCTAAACTTAAGAAATTAAAATAATTAAAGGGTATTAATTAAACAAGGGGTGAAATTTCTAGGAGAAGACGAAGATTAAGCCAAAATGATTTGAGCCATTGATTAGAATCTAATCTGGGTCATTGGTTACTCAACGAGAAGATTATAAGAAGAGGCTTGATGGGCATTTGGAAAACACATCGAGTGAGAGATCAAGAGAGTGGCACAACAGTTGCCAAAGAAGTGATCGAGGTGATTTCTTGCAGTGAGGGGCGGGGATAGTTTCCGGAGGAAGCTTTCCTTATCCGGAGAGTACAAGGCAAAGAGGGTAGAAAGATGTCCAGAGAGGCTGACACAGGACCACACAGAGCTACGATGTAGCAGTGCAGAGCTTTAGAGGGAGTCCAAAATTTTGCTAACATTCGTGTTAAATTATGGTATGTTATATGCTTAAGAGCAATTTACTTCAAATCTTCTTAGTAGCCCAATATCAATGTCCAGTGTTGCAATCACATCAACATGATAGTAAAATGCAGATACAACATAAATGTAAACAACAGAAGACAAACCAAGACAAGAGACACAAGATGTGGCACCAGCCAGGGACAAACCCCAATGCGGGGAAACCCTTTGATCAATTCTTCCATATTCTTCAATAATTCAACACAAAGAGAGAGATAGTACAACGTCACAAATCTTTGATTTTAAAACAGCAACAATATAGCCCAAATCAGCAAGGTCAAAGCTGGTCAAACAATTCCCAAGTGACCTCAAGACATCCTAAGAGAACTCGGCCTCTAACAGCGATTGAAAGTAGCCCAAAACAGTCAACCAAATGTGGTCAAACAACAATCAACACTTCAACGATCTGTAGTCAACCCTAACTAATCAACGTTGGTCAACACCATGGTCAAACAAAGGTCATCGATGGCTGATCTGAACTGCGGTTTGCAAGGTAGAGCCTCCCCACACAAATCCACAGTCAATGTTATCCTCACACTGGTCAATGCAATCCCCTAGCACCTTGGTCAACCCAAGCCAACACTATTGTAACTTCCTGCGTCCTCCTGCACCCAAGTCAATGTTGCTGCTCCTAACTGCGTCCTCCTTCTTCCCACGCGAGAGAGAGAAGCTCCTCCTACGAATACCCAAACAAGCTAGGAGAGAGAAGAGATGTGGAGATGAGATGAGTGTCATAATGCCTCAAGGTCTCCTCTACTTATTTGCCATGTTGAGGTTTAGCTAGGGGTGTGAAACACTATTTTACTCGTTGGCCGACCTTGACAAATTGTCAAGAAAAACAAATAAATTCATATCTCCATGAATACATATCACAATCGGATGATCATTAGATCAATCCTACACCTCTCAATGAGAGGAATCCAAGAAAAATATCAGCAACCATCAATAAGATGACCCACATGGAGTTTGGCCCTAGTTGCCAAATTTAACACTCCCTCTCAAATAGGGAGAACTCCATCTGCTAATCCATCTGTCTGTCGGTACTATCTCTACATCCTCTAATGACCCAAAGTCAGTCCCAGATAAAAGAGAGTGTCCAATAGCACTCTTACTGACCCGAATTCAGTCCCAATGAAGAGAGTATGTCATACCAGTCTTACTGATCTGAAATCAGTTCCAAATAAAGACAGTGTTTGATACCACTCTTACTGACCTGAAGTCGGTTCCAAAAAGAAAGTGAGCTATATCACTCTTACTGACCCGAAGTCGGTTCCAATTGATCCCAGATCAATGTCATCCTAGCATAGGGAGTATGGTAAATATACAATGCGTCCATCAGTACTCCTATGTTCCCTATCCTCATTTCCCTACTCATTGGCCAGATGAGAGGTACTTCCCATGCGTCCCAGATTGCATGGGTAGGATGTCTCAGCAGGAGAAGGATGAACCATTATTCCTACCTACATGTCACCACGGGGTATCACAGGGGAAGGCTGAATCATTCACCCTGTACACAGCACACCACTAGGGGAGGGTGAGTCACCCTATGGTTGCTCGTCACTCCAAGAAGTACCCCAAGCCCCCCGGAGCTCCCAGAGCTCAATGTATGCATCATACATGACCCTCATAAGAGGGTCTCTCAACCACTCCTAGTCGTTCTCAGAAAGTTAGGAATTTGACCTTTCCCAGGGGCTTCGTCAAAATTGCCGACGACCTACTCATCAGTCCCAATATGATGGAGCCTTACTGCTCCTCGTTGTACCATATCCCAGATAAAGTGGTACCTGATATCGATGTGGTTGGAGCAATCATGAAATACGGGATTCTCTGATAAACGAATCCCACTCTGGTTGTCACAGAGGATCACGATAGTATCCAGCATATGTCCAAACAGCTCACTGAAGAGCTTCCTCAACTAGACAACCTCACAGGAGGCCATACTCACAGCAATGTATTCTGCCTCATCGGTGCTCAAAGCCACCGACTTTTGCTTCCTACTCATCCAAGATATCGAAGCAGAACCCAAAGATAAACAACACCCAGAAGTTCTCTTTCGATCCACCACATCTCCGGCAGTGTATCTCAATCCATGAGTGATTGTGCCCCGAAGATATCTCAAAATATTCTTGGCTCCAATCCAATGTGAGTGATGAGGTGCAACCATATATTGGCTCAACGTGTTGACTGCAAAACATATATCCAGACGGGAGTTCACCAAGAACATCAATGCTCCTATGAGTTGACGATACTCGGAGGCATTACCCAATACAGGTGTAGCAGCACTACCGCATAACTTCTTGAAGTTAAGCTCCATCGGGGTAGTCACGGGCTTGCAGTCGACCATACCAAATCTCTCCAATATCTTCACCACATATTTTCCTTGAGATAGGGAAATTTCTCCTGAGTTTTGCCAGACCTCCAACCCTAGGAAATAGTGCATCAATCCTAGGTCCTTCATCTCAAATTCGAAAGCCAACTCCCTCTTACATTTGTGAATGAGAGGGTTTGCACCTGTTAGAAAGAGGTCATCAACATACAACACCAATACGAGAGGCTTATGATCTTCAACCTTAAAGTAAAGGTTTGGATCGGCTTCACTCCTAGTGAATCCCAGCTTCATCAAGTAGGTATTGATCCTCTCATGCCAAGCTCGGGGTGCTTGCTTCAACCCATAGAGAGCTTTCTTCAACCTACATACGTAAGATTCCCGATTATGAATCTCAATCCCCTTGGGTTGTTCAACATAGACTTCCTGTTTAATCGAACCATGCAAGAACGCGGTCTTGACATCCATCTGATGTAGGTTCCATCCTTGTGAAGCGGCAAGGGCTATGATTGACTGGATGGTGGTGTATCGGGCAACAGGTGCAAATATCTCGTCATAATTTACACCTTCCTTTTGAGAGAAGCCCCGAGCAACAAAGCGAGCCTTATATTTTTCAACACTCCCATCGGCTCCATGCTTTATTTTGTAAATCCATTTCGAGTTGACAATTGTTTTGTCCTGGGGTTTGGGAACCACATCCTAGACATCATTCCTCATGATGGACTCATATTCCTCATTCATAGCATCCTTCCATACTTGATGCTTCACAGCTTCTTCGAACGATGAAGGCTCATTTCGAGTGAGGGTGCTCATAATGGTCAAGTATCCCTGATACTTGGTCGGCTTCTTACTTTCACGGAAAGTCCCTCTAGGTACAATATGTCCCTCAGCATCATCAAGTGTCCCCCTAAGCCATCAGGACCTCTTCGTAGAAGAGGAAGGCTCTTGCGAAGGGGGATCAATAGGATCCATAGGTTCTTTCACAACGGGCATCGTCTCATCTTCCTTCTCATTCGGCTTCCTGATGTCAGCTTCTTTATCTTTCTTTAGAATAGAAAGATTGTAAACCTTGCTAAGAGCGATATCTTCGACAAAGGTGACATCATGACTTATCTCGACTTCCCTTTGACTGGCCACATAGATTCTATGGCCCTTAGAAGTTTCGCTATAGCCCACAAAGATTCCCTTCTCACTAGATGCATCCAATTTGTTTCTTTTCTCTTTTGGCACACGAAAATATATGAGACTCCCAAAAATTCTAAAATGAGAGACATCAGGTTTCTTACCAGTGAACATTTCTTTGGGAGTCTTGGAATCCAATGCTTGATGAGGGCATCGGTTTTGAACATATACAACAGTATTCGCAGCTTCAACCCATAGAAACTTTGGAAGCCTTTGATCATGGAGCATGGCACGAACAACTTCCAAAATCATATTGTTCTTCCTTTCAGCCACACCATTCGGCTCAGGAGTGTAGGGTGTTGTGGTCTCCCTCTTAATGCCAGCTTCTTTGCAAAAATCATGGAATTCATTAGATTCATACTCAATCCCATTATCAGTCCTTAAAATCTTGATCCTCTTCTTGATTTGATTTTTTATCAAGGCTTTGAAGTGACAGAACCAGGAGAACACTTCATCCTTCTTTTTCAAGAAGTATATGCAAGTCCTGCAAGAATAATCATTTGTAAAAGTGAGATAATATAGATATCCTCCCAAAGAGTTCACAGGCATCATACCAGATATGTTGGAGTGAACCAACTGCAAAATGTCAGAGGTCTTGCTATTGCTTGAGAGGAATGGTCCCCTTTTAAGCTTCCCCTCGGCACACCCCAGAGATAAACCTTCATGCTCTACTTTGAACTCGGGCATCCCTGTCACCATCTATATCACATCAGGTAGAGCCTTATAATGAATGTGGGCAAACCTTTGGTGCCATAGTTCAGACTGTAGAGATGTGTCGCAAGACATGCCTGCTAGCGGACTTCCTCCAACTTGATATAAAGAGTCAACCCGAAATCCAAGACTAAAAGCATCTTTAAAATTCTTTTTCCACACACATACCTTGCCATCGATGAAGGCCACCTTGTAGCCTTTGTCTTCCATTGCCAAAATGGACACCAGGTTCTTCTTGAGATCAGGTACATATAAGACTTCTTGCAAATGAATTGTGTTACCCTGATCTAATTGAAGAGTAACATTCCCTACACCCTTTATGTGATAGGTGGAATTGTCTCCAAGAATAATCTCCAAGTTTGTCTCTCTCTGTCAAATTAGAGAGAGCTTCCTTGTAACCAGTTAAGTGCCTTGAAGCAACACTATCAATAAGATAATTGCCCAACGATTCAGGAGAAGTAGTGGAGAGGGCCGATATCAGATAATACTCATATTGTTTATTGTTAACAACATTTGACCCATACCTGGAGTTCCTTGCTTTTTTGGAGGGTTGACCACTTCCTTGATTTCCCGCATTCCTCTTTCCTTTGCCATTGAACCTGCCATTCCTTTGATTGTGGTTGCAGTTGCCCAGGGAGTGATTTTGATCATCGTTATGTGATGTGTCCTTTCTATTTGGACACTCCCTCGCATAGTGGCCAAATTTATTGCAAACAAAGATCTTCCTTTCCTTCCAACCTTTGATGCGGGCTTTCCTTTGAAATGACCTTTGGACCCGGAATTATTTCTCCTTTTGGCATGAGAAGAGAAAGCAGTGGGGTTGCCTTTGCTTGAAGGCATTTCTTGCTCCACCATCCTTGTTTCTTCTTGAATGCATCTCGACATCAATTCTTCAAATCTCGGAATTCAATCATTGTTGAGAAGACTGGTTCTAAAAACATACCATTAGAATGGGAGCCCTCCAAGGGTAGTGATGGTTAGTTCCTTGTCAAAAATGACTTCTTCGATTGATAGGAGATCACTCTTGATCTTAGTGATACTTAAGAAGTAGGATTGAATATCTTCATCCTTGCACTTCTTAATATCCTTCAACTTATTTTTGAGGAACAAAACTTGATTTGCATCACTAACTTTAACAATATTACCAGTCTATCATAGATCTCCTTGGAGGTGTTCAACCAAGAAATGTAGGCCACCAGACGCTTGTCAATTGAGTCTCAGATGATCTTCTTCACTTTAACTTCACCCCTAGTGTATTTGTTCCTTGTAGCAGCCAGTGCATTTGCCAGAGGTTCCATAACTCTACCCCTCACATGGTCCAACACTTCCTGCTCTTCCAATGTCATATCAAGAGACATCTTCCATCCGTGATAGTCAGACTTCTCACGAAGCTTGTCTTCAGCGGGTGTCAAAATTGGCAACTAGGGCCAAACTCCATGTGGATCATCTTATTTATGGCAGCTGATATTTTTATTGGACCCCTCTCATCGAGAGGTGTAGGATTGATCTAAAGAACATCCGATTCCGATAAGTATTCATGCAGTTATGAATTTATTTATGTTATAAGACAAATTGTCAAGTCGGCCAGCAACTTGAGTAGGCTCATAAGCCTAATAGTTGTGTCTATTCATCATCTACGTTTTAGTATAAATTGATGAAGACCTGAAGTCATTTGGGACACACATTCTTGAGGTGATCTCCTCCTCTCCACGTCTTGGGTTTTTGGTGAAGGAGAGAGACACCAAAAGTAATACACTGGCCTACAAGTCTTGGAGGAGAAGGTATTAAATGCAGTGGAGAAAAAGGTATTAAACGCAACCCTAAATCCCAGCCACGTGAAGCCCCAAACACATTGATGAACTACATCCATATGCAACCCTAAACGCAGGTACTAATACGCTGTCCAAACAACCCTAAACACAGTCATAAAGGGTAGCAGCAGTGATATGAAGGAAGCCACAGTCATAAAGGGTAGCTGCAGTGATATAGAGAGAGCCTCAGTCAAATCCGCAGTAGGGTATTGACTGCACCATGGTTTTAGGTACAGTCATGACCTCATGAAGGACGCAGCAATCATTGGCACTCTCGGCATCCTGTGATGTATGCGGATCTGGCAGCGTAGATCAGGCTACTGTGTAGAGTGGATCTGGCAGCGTACATCAGGGCATAGAGACTCCAGTTCACGCAGTTCTTGAAGTCATTTATACGCAGGGATATTTATACACAATCATGAAGACTCATTCATGGGGACAGTTATATGTAGTCAATGGAGACTCTATACGATGCAGGTCATGGAGACATCTTATACACAGTCATTGAGACATCCATACGCTGTCATGGAGACATAACAGTCTCAAGTATACTTGTGAAGACAAGAGTCTTGAAGTGACACTCTTTGACTCGGCCTACAGTCATAGTCCTGTCATAATTATGATGAGAAGGATTCCAGTGATCCCACAGAAATGTAGTTTCATGACCTTGGCATAGTGATCTCAGTCATAATAAAGGCTAACAAGAATGAACGGTCTCATATCATGATGTTACATAATCTATAGCAAGTGCAGTTGCAAGGCTTGAAGAATATGTAGAGACCATCTCTATAGCAATCTCAATAAGGAGCAGCATGATGATAAATAGGGCTACATGATGATAGAAGATGCAGCGTAATGAGCAACATAATGATGTATGATGCAGCATGATGGGAATGTTAGTAAAGAGCAACATGATAATGAGAACAGATGAGAGCAGCTCAATCATCAAGGTTCAACACTGTGACAGTACAACATGGTGTCACACAGTTATGTGCAGCATAAGGATGAAAGGCAGCACTATGATAGGTGAAGGAGTCACTTTGGAGAATCAGTTGAAGCAACATGTTTTCAACTGATCTCATACAGATATAGAAAGTCAAAGTGTTAACTTCTGTTGTAAATGTACTCTCTCTCTCTTTCTCTGCTGAACTACTGAAGAACATAAAAGAAGAATTGATCAAGGGTTTCCCCACGTTGGGGTTTGTCCCTAGGTAGCGACACATCTCATGTCCTCTTGTCTTAGCTTGTCTTCTGCGATTTATATTTATGTTCTATCTGCAGTTTACTTTAATGCTGATGTGATTGCTAATCTGGAAAATATATTGAACTAACTATGAAAATTGAAATAAAATGCTCTAGCATAGAACATACCTAAAATTAACAACAAGGAAGTGTGATGAGGAATCCATGAAGCCTTTTTGTCTTTTTCCAACTATCTTCGGTGATTACTCTTGCTCTTGTTTGGGCTTTGTCTTCACCTTAGCTCTAATACCATGTTAAATTATGGTACATTCTATGCTTAAGAGCAATTTACTTCAAATCTTGTTATTAGCCTAATATTAATTTCTAGTATTGCAATCACATCAACATGATAGTAAAATGCAAATAGAACATAAATGTAAACAACAAAATACAAGCCAAGACAAGAGACACAACATGTGGCACTAGTCAGGGACAAACCCCAATGCAAGGAAACCCTTTGATCAATTCTTCTATATTTTTCAATAATTCAGTAGAGAGAGAGATAGTACAATGTCACAAATCTATGATTTTACAACAGTAACAATATAGTCCAAATCGGTGACGTCAAAGCTGGTCAAACAGCTCCCAAGTGACCTCAAGACATCCTAGGAGAACTCGGCCTCCAACAGCAATTGAAAGTAGCCCAAAACAATCAACAAAATGTGGTCAAACAGCAGTTAACACTTCAGCAATCTGCAGTCAACCCTAACTAGTCAACGCTAGTCAAAACCGTGGTCAAACAGAGGACATGGATGGCTGATCTAAACTGCGGTTTGCAAGGTGGAGGCTCCCCACACAAATCCACAGTAAATGCTATCCTCACGTTGGTCAATGCAGTCCTCTAACACCTCGGTCAACCCAAGTCAGCATTGTTGTACCTTCCTGCGTCCTCCTGCACCTAAGTCAATGCTGCTGCTCCTAACTGTGTCTTCCTTACTCCCACGTGAGAGAGAGAAGCTCCTCCTACGCATACCCAAACAAGCTAGGAGAGAGAAGAGACGTGGAGATGAGATGAGTGTCATAATGCCTCAAGGTCTCCTCTACTTACATGCCATGTTGAGGTTAGCTAGGGGTGTGAAACACTATTTTACTTGCTAGCCGACCTTGACAAATTGTCAAGAAATACAAATAAATTCATATCTCCATGAATACATGTCACAATTGGATGATCGTTAGATCGATCCTACACCTCTCAATGAGAGGAATCCAAGAAAAATATCAGCTGCCATAAATAAGATGACCCACATGGAGTTTGGCCCTAGTTGCCAATTTTAACAAGTCAAGATCAAGTGCCAGAGGTGGGGTGTGAAACCGAGAGGACAGAGGGTTGAAGTTTCCAACTAACAGAGGATTGAAGGAGGTGCAGCGTAGTCCCAGCAGCAGTGATGTAGTGACAAAGGCTCATCTCCAACACAAATCAATGTCGGATTTCGTAGTGACAGAGTGAGATCATCTCACTATCTTTTTGTCAAGTTAGATCTCTGTATAGGATTGCTAGTTTGGGCATCCAAAGAATTGTATTAAAAAAAATATTGCTTACTAATACAAACCCTTAGTTGTTGCACCAGTTTTCCCACATTGGGTTTTTCCGGGAACATTAGTCCAAAAACAACGATGTCACTTGTGTGTGTTATTTTTTTCTTTTTCAGTTCTTGTTTCCGCATATTATTTAAAGTCGTGAAGGCTACAATTGTATTTACTTTGATATTTACAGTAGAACACAATAAATAACTTACATGGATTAACAAGAAGGAGAAATAATATCAGTTTGTTGCAGTAGTGATTCAGGGATTCTCGAATTTTCACATGGTATCAAAGAGCAGGTGAAGCAAGAGAGTAGACCGGAAGAGCCCAATGTTAAAAAGGAAGATCGAAGTGCTGCGTAGGCAGCAAGTCGAATCCTTAGAGGGATTTTGCACAATCCATGCCATGAGGGCATGATTCTCAAGGAAAATCTCTCTAAGTGAGTTGACAAAGAGGTAAGGTTTCCAGATCAAGATTTGTCAATGGCGGAGGGAGAAAAGCAGAGCAATTTTCTGGTGAGACGCAGTTTTCTGCAGCAATTGTTGGGGCACAAAAACATCAGAGGGAAGGAAACACTATTTGAGGGAATTTCTTCCTCAGAGAATTCCTAGCCAAGGAATTCGATTTCTCATTTGCTGAGCAATAGTAGAGAGCAGCAAATCTACTAACTCCAGTAGGAAGTGCATAGACTAGCCCAGCAGTAGCACAGAGGAGAAAGGAGGCAGTTTGACATTTTGTTGGCAGAGATGGCAGCTAATGGTCTGAGAGATCAAGATCGATTGGACGGAACATCCAACTATGTGATCTGGAAGGCTAGGATCTCCTGCCTTCTGGATGAGCATGATCTCAAGATGTATGTCGATAGTGTGGTAGTTGTACCCGGTGATGCAAATCCACTCAAGAAGTACAAGGACGAGACGGCGAAGGCCAAGAGGTTGATCCTCGATGGAGTAAAGGATCACGTTGTATGTCACATTATCGGCAAAGGGACAACCAAAGAAATGTGGGATGCCTTGGCTACGCTATATCAAGGATCTTCCGAGCAACGGAAGATGTACTTGGAGGAGAAGTTAAGATCAACAAGGATGGAGAAAGGGGAACGCATTGATTCGTTCCTATCAAAGCTTCAAGAAGTCCAAGATCAGTTGGCAACTATGGATCAACACCTCGACCTACAAAAATGGTGAGGTTGGCCCTGAATTCAGTCTCAGAAGAATGGCAAGTATTTGTCAAGAGTATCCTAGGTAGAGAGAGATTGCCAAATTGGGAGGGAATGTGGATCGCTCTTCAGCAGGAAGAGATGAGGCAAAACTTAGTCAAGTGAAAACTTGATGTTGAAGAATCTAGGGCAGCCAGAGTTAGAGTGATTCTTCTTAGCATGATAACAATTTGTGAAGTGTTTTTACAATTTATCTTAGCTTGATCTTCTTCTTATTATTAGTGTGTGTGTTTACTTCATCAAACTGCTACCAAAACAAAGAGACGAGAACACAAGATGTTGGCTTTCTGCTAGGGCCAAAACCTCTCCCTCTTCGAGAGGAAAACCTGCACACAATTCTTCTTATAGAGATTCCAATTGACAAATACCACGACCTTGACCCTTGACCTACTAGGCCACTCCAAGACCAAGACATCAATCCTCCTCTTACTGTAGAGATCATCATCATCATTATTGCCGCTTCACTGAGATCATCATCATAGCGCCACAGAGGTTCTTGTAGTTGCACCATTGCTTGTACTTCCACCTAGATCACCATATCAACGAGGTCTTTTATACTTGCATGTAAGCTGCTCCAAGATAGTGATCATGACCAAGACCATCATTGCTACTTCACCTTGATCTTGACTATGTCTAGAATGCTGGAATGAGACCACTGGTAAGTATGCCAAGACTGTAGTGATACCTAGAGAGTAGGCCGAGATAAAGAGTGTTACTTTAGGACCCTTCCATTCACAACTATGCCGACACTATTATGCTTCTATGGTGATGACTATGAGACTGTAAGGAGGCCGAAAATATGGTGGACTGACTTACGAAATACATACTGTAACAGCCCTTCAAAACATTGCAGGTATCCGAGATTCCTTACTGCAATCATCCCTAAGACATTCGAGATCCTGTACCTCCTGTACTTCCTGCACCTATCCGAAATCCAAAATTTCAGAGCTTACTGCACCATACGAAATTTCAGAGGTGTACGAATATGTTTTTTGTGGTGACCCCAGCAGGGTATATATAATGGTTTGTGCGTAGGTAAGCCGACTTGTATTCATGACTAGACATGACTGTTCTTTAATATATAATTTGAGGCCAACTTAATTGTTTTCTTCATTGTTTTGCAGGCAGACTTCTTCATGCTTGTCTTGGGGTATCGAGCTTGTCTTAGAGGGTTGCTCTTGACTAGTATACATTTTACGTATATGCTCAAGAAGAGCCTTTTGCACGACTTTGACTCTTTGACTTTCCTAGACCTATGGTATGAGCAAGAAACTCATTAATATAATTTTAAAAAATAATATTTATTTTTCTTGACAAGTAAAAAGATCAAAGTTATATTGACAAATACAGAACCTAGTTATACTTTTCTTCAACAAATGGTAGCAGTAACAGTGGGACGAAGCCCAAGGAGAAGGAAGAGAATGCAGCCCTTGCATCAAAGGGTAGCAGGAGCAGCGAAAGAAGAAGAAATATGTCTCAAAGATCAAATGTTTCTAGTGTGGTGAATTTGGTCACTACGGTATGCAGTGTCCTCTCAAGAAGAAGGACAAGGACGAGAAACATGATCCGCAGGCTGCAACTGCAAAGATTGAGGAAGAGGAGTTCACCATGATTGCCCAGATACCTCTAGGGGAGAGGTGGGGTGATCTAGTTCTGCCGTTCGAAAGAACTATAGATGGACAGGGGTCCACCTCTTGGATCAATACCTTGCTACAGGAGCCCATATCAGAAGTAGCAGGATGGACCAGGGTCAGTTTATGCAGAGGAGCGTCGGAGTGAGTTGCAATGGCTAGAAGCACTAAAGTCTGAGCTCACAGAGCTAGTCTTGGCAGTAGTGTAGTTGGCATAAAGAAGAGTCAGCAGAAGCGCAGTGGCTTTAGTGACAACGCAAAGACTAGCAACAGTCAGAACTCCAGCAACAAATGCATCATGCTGAACACCTTTGGTTCAGTATTTTGGATGCTTTTCCATTGTTGTTGCAGCAGCAATAGGAGAGGTTGCAATGCATATGCACTGTTAGCAGTGGCAAGGCAACCATCAACACGGATGCAGCGTTTGCGCAGTAGTTGGTGGGCAGTGATGTCAGACATCAAAAGCGCGGAGGGAGATGTTACAGAGAAAGGTGATGCTTCAACAGGGTGCATTACTAGAGCACATTCCTCGCTAAGAGGGAGTGTTGATTTCTGGTAGCATCGGATGTGCTCTAAGCCTCAAAATTTACAGGGAGGCTAGGACACATGTATTCCAGAATACCCAGAATCATTTTGGGAAATTCCACCCAGAGAAAGTTTATTTAAAATGATTTATTATTTTTAATGGATGCCAAAGTCTAAACTTAGGAAATTAAAATAATTAAAGGGTATTAATTAAACTAAGGATGAAACTTCTAGAAGAAGACGACGACCAAGCCAAAATGATCTAAGCTATTGACTAGAATCTAATTTGGGCCGTTGGTTACTCAACGAGAAGATTATAAGAAGAGGCTTGATGGGCATTTGGAAAACACATCGAATAAGAAATCAAGAAATCGATTTCTCAAGAGAGCAGCACGACAGTTGCCAAAGAAGTGATCAAGGTGATTTCTTGCAGTGAGGGGTAGGGCTAGTTTCCGGAAGAAGTTTTCCTGATTCAGAGAGGGCAGAAAGACGTCCAGAGAGGTTGACGCAAGGCCACACAGAGCTATCTTGTGACAGCACAGAGCTTCAGAGGGAGTCTGAAATTCTGTTGAGGAACAATCAGGATCAAGTGTCGAAGCCAAGGTGTGAGACCAGGAGGACAGAGGGCCAAAGTTTCCAACCAGTAGTCGATCAGAGGAGGTGTAACGCAGTCCCAGCAGCAATGACGCAGTGACTACATGGGTGTGACGCAGTACTATGCAGAGGTTGTGCAGAGACAACGCAGAGGCTCATCTCCACCGCTAATCAGTGTCGGATTTCCTAGTGACAGGGTGAGATCATCTCACTATCTTTTTGTCCAGTTAGATCTCTATATAGGATTTCTAGTTTGGGCATCTAAAGAATTGTACTCATAAAATTACTGCTTAATAATACAAACCCTCAGCTGCTCATCAGTTTTCCCACATTGGGTTTTTACGGGAACATTGGTCCAAAAACAACGATGTCACTTACGTGTGTTATTTCTTTCTTGCTCAGTTCTTGTTTCCACATATTATTTAAAATTGTGAAGCCTACAGTTGTATTTACTTCAATATTTACAGTAGAACACATTAATAACTTGCATGGATTAACAAGTAGGAGAAGTAATATCAGTTTGTTGTAGTAGTGATTCGGGAATTCTCGAATTTTCACATCCATGGTACATCCCTCTAGTGGTAGGTGGAAAATGATATAGTAATGGAACGGAGTGGGGATTAGGGTAATCATCTAGACCACATGTTATGTTACAAGGGTAGTTATAATAAGGGAAGCCCACACTTGGATATATGAGTGTAGGAGAGAGTAAATCGTGGTACATGAGCTACGACAGCCTTTGTTTTTCCACCCTTCTTCATATGTCGCTTGCCTTTGATTGATTTTTCTTTATAACTGCTCGAGGCTCCAGGGGATGAGAGCATGTTCTATAATATATAGTAGTGGATATCCTCTTAAGGTGGGGCAGTTCATCACCCACCACGGGTTGGGACAATCATCGGTTCCTTAATGATGAGGGGGTTCATCTAGGGCCCATAGGAACCAATGAGATGGCCATATATAAGGGGTAGAGCTTATGTTTGGCTTTTGCCCGCATGCTAAATTTGTATGTCCCGGCCATCTTTTGCATTTTGTGGTACATTTCCTGTTGAAAGTGGCCAAATGACGTTTTTTTTCATTTCTTTTTAGTTGTATCAACCTCCAGGGCATCGTTCCAGGCCCTACCCAAGGTATGGGCAAGGAGAGGGGGAGGCTAACCCTATGTGGATCCAGTGGACACATGTGGACCCGAATGGGAAAAGAGATGAATGGGGCTAAAAAAGTGAAATGGAGTGATGTATATGGTGTCAGAAAGCGGGAGCAGGCAACCAAAATTGGGAATTCCCATGTAGTGTTAACCCTAAATCTAATGGCCAATAAAGAAGATCCCACAGGACTAGAATACAGGGCTAACCACAAAATCGGGCAATGGAGGCAAGAGTACAAACCTAACCCACTCTGTCTGCCGAATCCCCCCACCAATCCATGCCCTAAAGTGCCCATGACAAGTAAGGAAAATTACTCAACTATACCAATGAAAAACCATACCTTCAGGGTCAGGAAGCCCACCTTCAAATAGACAATCATAAGTGGGCAAAGTAACACATGGCTGGCTCAAGTGGCATAGATAATGGCACATCGAGCTATTCAGTGGCTGCAACGGGCTGTCCGCTGAGGACCATCTAGGAGAAAAAAAAATACTTTATACACTACCCACAGGTGGTGGGTAACAGGGCCAATTACTGAATTGTTCTTGGATTTTTTTTCTAAACGATAAATGCATATTTACATAATATTCTTATAAGTCTAATTTCAAATGAAGTAAATAATAATTTTTTTGGAATTATAGGCAGAAAATTATCAAGAACAAGGAGCATATTTTCTAGATCTGATTGGCTGTGTGGAAATGATCTACAAACATGTATAAATCTGCTTGTACAACTTTAATTCTGGGATCTAAAAATACTGATTTATATGACTTGTTTCAGATCCGGTTTTGGATGTAACAAAACAGTGAATTTCCTAATTTAAAGATTGATCTAAAAACTATTATTTCCAGATCCAATTTGCAACATAATAAGGTGGGATTTAGGGGTATATAAATCTGTCTTAAAAGTGTGTTTGAGGAAGCTTAACATGCAGATTTATACAACTAATGAGGACATTACTAGATCTTCTAGGGCAGAGCTGAAGCATGATAGACTGCTGTAATTTTCAGACCTGTAGAAGACAAATAAAATAGTTTCTTATTAGATTTTTATGAAGGTTGTAAGGTGGTTCCAATGTAATCCAAATGTGTTAAACATATGGAGTCCAACAAGGACTTGTGGGAGGCAATACTGTTAGGGAAATGAGGAAATATAGCACTGTAGATTGCATACTAAATCCATCCCTTTCTTGGTGTTATAACTTCAGAAAACCATCAAATGAGATTGCTAGAGAAGATACATTCAATGGTTATGGGTTTTGTGCATAGAGATAAGATAAGATAATTTTATTAATGTCCAACAAATGATCATAGTAGGTCAACGGGACTGTCGGTTACAATGATTACATTATGCAAGTCGGTGGACCAAACAGTCCCCTTTAACATTTCTTTAAAAGCAGGAAATACATCAAAAATGTAAATGAAGTAGCAAGGAGCTCTCAGCTTCAAAGCAGAGCGCTGTGATGAGGCAGAGATGAAAGAGAAGAAGAAGAGGAAGAAGAGAGGGGGGGGATCCCTTGAATACTCCTACTCCTAACATCCAAGGTCGAGAGAAGAAAACTGAGGGAAGTTTGTCAAACTCTGTTGTCTTGTAGACACGCTGGGTTGTCGATGATGCCGCCTGGAAGTTCTACGGTGCCTCCCTGGGGTGGAACTAATCCTGGGGCGCTGCTGCAGTCTGGTGGGTTGGCCCCATCTGGACCGCACTGATCTGTTTTTGGTATCAGTGGGATGGTCCATGTTTCTTTTGGTGCCCCGTGCTGAGGGTATCGCCCTAAAGAAGTCTGTGATCCTCTGCGTAGTGTCTGGTCTGGTAGAAGGCTGGAGAAAACGGGCCCAAAATCTGAAAGCCTCCTGGAGGTAAAGTGCTAGGCATCTCGGATCAACATATCTGAGGAAGCTGGACAAGGTCTGAGAAGACCTTAAGAGACAATGAAAACGGCCTCGGATCTCGTAGTATGCAGGGCATCCGAAGATGAAATGTGTTTTTGTTTCTATCTCCTGTAAATGACAGAAGTGGCAGATCCTGTCTGCCCTATCGATGTGGTGATCTGTTTCCACCCGGAGTCTGTGAGAACCGACTCTGAACTGCCCGAGGGGGATTCTAAGGGCATGCATCCAATGTTGGAGCGTGTACTGAGGTCTGATGATGAGCCCATCCTTGATCTCCAGGCAGTGCTCCGCGTAGAAGGCCATTTTTGGTCGCAGCCCATTGGGAGGATTGATCCATGTAGTCTGAATGTACCGTCTGTAAATATCATCCTTAATGATTTTATTCAACTCTTGTTGATTGGGAAGAAGATGGCCAGGAGCATTTAGAGAGTACTAAAAAGGAGGGAGGTGGTCAATATGAATTCCTGAGGCCTGCAGAATATCTGTCACCCCAGTATACCAACATTTGGATCGGCCTGTCTGCATGCGGGCGATGTGCTCGAAGGAGCAATATGCTAAATACGGGTATCTGTCACGACCCTTCCTCGTGTACGCCAATCCTTGAAGTCTGTGCAGGAGGGAAACTAACCTGAAAATTACCTCTAGATGGAAAGGCCGAGCCCCGAACTCAGCTAGAATGATGTGCTGGGGAACTATCTTCTTGCATCTGATGAAACGGCGCAAAAGGAGGGTCTGGAGTCTGGACACGCTCCACTGAAGCCCAATCTAGCTCTAGAAGAGAGGGACCCCAAATCTCTGAGCCGTAAAGCACTGTGCGGCGAATCAAGGTGTCCAAGATGCTCATTTTGGACGAGATGTCCTGGAAGTGGTGTCGGAAACACTGTCTCTCCAGAAGTGCTAGGGAGTCGTACCCTTTGTTGATGCGAGGTTGAAGGGCTGGTCGCAGGCTGAAGCGAGGTCCTAAAAACCGACCTCCCAGATATGTATAGGTGCTGACAATCTCGATCTCTTCCCCTTTAAATAGGAAGTGGAAATCTGAGGATTTTTTGACTCCATTGAAGATAATCACTTTGGTCTTACCCAAGTTTACAGTTAGGTGCCTCCAGTCACAAAAAGCAGCGAGTGCATCTAGCTATCTCTGGAGGCCTTCTTGGGAGGAGGCAATGAGAGCAATATCGTCGGCAAAGAAGAGGATAAAAATCAGGACCTGGTGGAGAAGGCATCCATCTGTATCCTTGATATGCTCTCGGAGGAAGGACTCAAGCTCATCGATATATATCCCAAATAAAGTAGGTGAAAGGGGGCACCCTTGCTTGACTCCAATGGTGCTTCGGATGAAATTCGACAATCCTCCTACTGTACGGAGACGGTCAAGGATGGCCTCATAGAGACGCATGATGGCATTCAGGAGAGTCGAGGAAATACCAATCTCCCTTAGTCTCTGGAAAAGATCTTCCCTTGGAACTGAGTCAAAGGCCTTCCGGAAATCTACGAAGCAGCAGTACACTTTAGAGGATCGATGCCTGGCCTCCTCGATCACCGCTCGAAGAGTGAGGATGTGGTTGATCGTCTGGTGGCCTGGACGGAAACCTGCTTGGCCCTTGGCCCTGAGTTGTCTCTGCTCAAGAAAGTGGGAGAGCTTCCTGTGAAGTACTGTGGCATATAACTTGGAGAATGTGTGCCCAACCATGATTGTTCTGTAATTGTTGGGATCAGAAGTAGGCCCTGACTTGTGGATCGTGTAGATAATGTGGTGTGTCCAGCTATCCGTAAATCCATCTCGAACCACCTGGTTGAAAAGGTCTACCAGATATCCTACTAGAGGGTGAAGTCCATGCTTGAAGAATTCTGCCTGGAAGCCTTCTTCGTCTGCTGCCTTGCTGCTATTCATTGTCCATATTGCCTCCCTGATATCTTTGTCGGAGAAGAGGTGGCAGGAGGTGGGGGGGGAAGTGACCCGAATCGGGGGCTGCCCAGGGATGTCATATAGTTGGGAGGTATGGGAGAACATAGAGGCAGGATCAAGGTCGATAGGGCTAAGAGAGCGCCGGGAAAGGATGGCTCCCCAGAAATCTTTAGGGGAGCGAAGGGGGAGAGTAGAAAGAACCTGTCTCCTATGAGCAACGAAGAGGCACTTCTTGCGGCGAAGGAGGCGACGGTAGGCTGAGCAGAGGTCAGGGTATGTAGGTAAAGAGTTCCGAAAGGCGTGTCGGAGGTCCTGATGCATAGACTTACAATCCTGGTGATACCAGTGGTTCATAGGGCAATTTCCCGGTTTGCGGGTGGTGGTGACAGAATGGGTAGAGAAGGGGAAGGATTGGAGTGCAGCTTTCCAGATTGTATGAGAGAGGCACTGGTATTTGTCCTTGGCGGAGCTGAGGGAGGTGAACTGGGATGTCAATGGGAGAGTTTGACTGAGGATAGAGGAGAAGAGGTCGGGGTCACTTTCCTCAAACCGGAAGGTGGTTCTGGGGGGACTGCGGGAAAAGGTAGGGGGGGGTTCTAGAGGTCAAACTGCAGAGAGAATGAGAGGAGGGCGTGGTCTGCGAGGGGGATGGGGCTGACCGAGAAATTTTTGATGTAAGGAAGGATATTCGAGTTGGCAATAGCATAGTCAACCACACTTGCCCCACCTCTAAATGGTCTGCAGGTGAAGAAGTGCGAGGATGGGAAACAAGGTAAGCCATTCAGAATTACTAGCCCATGAGATTCTCCCAACTGAAACAGATATTTCCCATAGGTTGTCGTGGGTCCCAAGTGGTCCTCAGATGTCTGGTGCATGCCGACCGTGATCGGGTCAATCCCTCGAGTGAAAAATATATCATTTGTTCTATCATGCATAGGGATTTGGAGGTCTTTGGTCCGAGCGTTGAAGTCTCCTGTGAGAATGACATCTCCTACTGCTAAAAACCTGGTGATGTCAGAGTACAGGTCTGAAAAAGGGTCTCCGTATGAGCTATTGTGAATAGCGTAGGAAGACGAGATAGGCAGGAAGTAACAAACTGCGATATAAACGTCTCTTGGCAGTGATGTTCTGGCTCTGATCTGAATCCACATGAATCTGGCATACTCATCAGTCGTGACTACTGAGACTCTGCTCCTGAGGCTATCTCGGACGAGGCAAGCCACACCTCCTGAACCCCTGAGCTCCGTGTCTCCAGTCTGCAAGCTGCTGTCCACTGGTATCATGTGATGTCTGGGAGAGGCCGGACTGGGCTCGCGTGAGTCTCGGTAACCAGGAGGATGTCCGCTGAGCTAAGGGCTTCATAAAGTAGGCCTGGTGAGGACTAGAAAGAGCCATTACCATTCCAGCAGTGAACTGAGAGGCCCGTGCCCCGCCTCCCGTCCGTTCGAACCCGTCATTTGGAATTACCTGAGCGGGGTGCCCATCCCGGGGGGAAGGTTTCCCGAATAACTACTCGAAGATTTCTAATCACTGCCCATTTCCCTACTTGTCTTGCTGTTGCAGCCTGTTCCCTGGCTTGTTTCAGTTCAGCTACTTGAGCTCTTGTGAGGTCTTCATCTAGAAATACTTTAGTTGGAAGGGAGAATAGCTTTTGCTTGGCTCGGAGCACTCTAAGTCTGTCTGAGAAGTCACGAAATCTGAGGAAGAGAGTAGAGTCCTGCCCTAGCCAGGCTTTGTCCAAGGTTATGTCTAATATGTCTAAGGTGTTGCATAGAAACCTATTCCCCAGGTCCATTGGATCTGCTGGAGAGGGGGGTGTAGGGAGTCCTCTTACTTTAAGATTTAGTTCTCTTGCTCTTCAGGTTCTTTCTTCCACAAGCTTTGCCTGTACTACTTCCTCCACCACTATGAGCGGTGGGGCCTTGTCTTTTCCTTTGACCACCTGTACCCATGTGCTGATGTGCGAGTTTGTCTCCTGTTTAAGGGACACTTGTTGGGACCTGATCTCCTCCTGTTTGCTTTTAAGATCTCTGATCTCTGCCTGTAGGGTCTTGTCGGATTGCTGTCTTGTATTTTGTTCCCGACATTCCTGCAATGTTTTTTTGATAAATGCATTGTCCTCCTCTATCAATAGGAGTTTATCTGATAAAATGCTGATGTCGGATCGCAGTCCGCGATTCTTCGTCTCCAGATGTTCCATTCTCCTCATGATTTGCTTAACTTGTGGTCCAAAAAGCGAAATCTGTCTCTAATGCAATATCAGTGGGGCTGTAAACGTTCTCCTCTTTGTTGTGGCACTGTTGTAAGTATTTCAGTGGGCCTCTGTTGTTGAAATTTGGCGTTTTAGTTTCTTCGGGGTCCCTAATCTGTTGTTGTTTTATCATGTTGGAAGTCTCACCCTGCTATCCACAGCATAGGCTAGGGGTAACAAAATGGTGAACTGCGGGAGGCAGACGGGAGGAGACGGTTGCGGGTTGCAGTGGCACGGGTTACAGTGGCTGCGGTTTGAGTAGATGGCTGCGGGCGGGGAGAGCCGACGGGATTGCAGGGGATGGCTGGGGGCGTGAGCAGACGGCTACGGGGGAGAGCCGACGGCTACGGCAAGTTACAGCAGGCGGCTGTGGGCGAGGAGCGGATAGCTGCGGGCACGGCAGCAGCAGCGGATGGCTGCGGGCACGGGATTGCGGGCGGGACGCGGGAGCAGATGGCTGCGGGCGAGCAGGGGCGGGAGCAGCAGCAGACGGCTGCGGGCGGTCAGAGAGAGACATACATAATTATAAATCATTTCAATGACTAATATCAAGTAAATGGGATTGATATTACGAGTTTTAATGCCTCATAACAATCATCCATGAAATGATCATCAACACGAATAGCAATAAAGATGTAGAAAACTCCTCATCCACCAAGTCACTTTGCTAGGTATATAACCATTCCAAAATAGTGATATAACAATGAGAGTTAGGTCCCTATAATACTAGTGATTCCCCCATTACTATTGTCATTGTAGCCCTTATTGTTATTGTTGTGCCACTATTGTCCCCATGTTGTTATTATTGTTCCCAATAGAAGCCCACTATTGTTATTGTTGTGCCCTTGTATTATTATTGTTATGTCGGCTTTGATTATATTATGACCCCTTAAGGCTTAGACTCCTATATATAGAAAGGAGGTTTTGTCTTTTGTATCATCCAACAATTTTTCATTTGTGTAATGTAAAGAAGGTTGCCCCCTCGAAGAGGCTGATTTTGAAGTCGTTGCTCTATCTTTTCTCCTATTTTGTGAGCTGGTTGGATAACAGTTAGTATCAAAGCTTTGGATTCTAGGGTTTCGCTGCTTCAAACAGGTCATCATGGCATTTTCGCTATAACTTTTTTTCTACGACGTCGCAAAAGCTAAAATTAAAACCCATTTGAGCTAAAATCTTGATGAATCTTGGATACGAATTTCAGAGCTTGTCTTGCTATATGTTCGGAGATATGATCCAACGAACTTATGGATTTTACAGGCTCCCGAATTATATCTCAAACAAGTGACCTGGGGAAAATCGTCATAACTTTCTTTCTGAGAATCAGATTGAAATTTCGTAAGTTACAAAAAGAGGACGGCTTGTAGTTTTTTGTGTATTGGTTTCAGGTCCAAAGGTCGAAACAGTCATCGTGGGATATTTGACATAACTCTTCCTTGGAAAATCCAATCTTGATCAGACTTGCGGGGATGAAAAGAGGAATCAAAGGGCTACCGCAAGACGAAATTTCAGACCTAGAGATCTAAAATTATAGAGATACAACAAATTCAATATCGAGCTCCTACAAAGTGAAAAAAGATGTGTAGTTTTTTTTAATTTTACATAAGTTTGGTTTGAAAAATTAGTTTGAAAGAATTCAAAAGGCATAATGAAGCATAATTATCATTAATTGATGCCCCAAAGAAAGAAAATGGAAACACCTAATAAGCAACCTAAACGCTCTAGCATGACTCATGAAGAAGAGAAAGAAATGCAATATAATATATCAAAATTACGAGACCAAGTGCAACAAAATTCACTCTCACAAAAAGTAATAGAAGCTAAGATGGATGGTTTAAAGAAAGACTTGGAAGCTAAGATGGATAGTGTTGACCGGTGCGTGTCAACTACCCATAGCAGTACCCCCCTTTTTTCGCAAAAAGGGACAGCACTTGATCGAGATGTTCGTGCCATTCAGCAATCATCGTCATTCTCCTGATCTTATTAAAGTTGTAAACCCAGTTTGCATTTTGATGTAAATAATCTTAGCAGAGCTGAGCATGTATGTAAATTGCCTAGGTGGACCTAATTTTCTAGTGATAACCTTCATTCCGGAAGGTTTTTCGTCTCACCAATCCATGATCGGCAGAGTTTTCCTTCAACCTGACTCCAAAGTCAGAATGAATTTTATCATTAGAGTCTTAGGAGAATCCTAGTGTGTTAATCTGCTAGATTATGTTTGGTCGCAGAACTGGGTCGTCTATGAGGGTCTGTCAAAGGGCTTTTTCCCCTTGAAGATGTAAAATTTGTAAAAGTCATGATGTAAAGAGTCTTGAGGGTTGAAAATGTTAATCCCCTCATGCGTCTAGTCCTAGGTCCTAGGGAAATTTTTCCAAAGGCTATGTTTGATGATCCATGATAAAAACAATAAAATAATATAAAATTATAAATATAAAAAAATAAAAATACTAAAAATAATAAATAAAATAATATAAAATAAATATTTTTGATTGACGGATGAGATTAAGAGATGTGCTTACCTTCATGCCAGCGGTCGAGATCGTTTGACTGGATCACTCAGACTGCCCGTTGGTATTTTCTTTTAGATAGGGTGTTAAGGGTCCATGTTTGAAATCATCTTGGATATCTGAGTCTTGTGCTGAAGAAGCTCTCAATTGTGTAATCTTTTCTCTGGTGCTAATAAAGAGACTTTGGGGTCAAAGCCTGTTGGTGTTTACTACTTTAATAGCCGCTGATGAAGACCAATTTTATTTCTGACATTGATATTTCTTCAGCCATTAATGATAGCATTTATCGAAGCACGTATTGTATGAGCATACGGTATCTTGTTCACAGTATGCTAGGTTTTAGTAGTATTAGGGTTTCTGATGTAATGGCAGGTATCTCCATTGTGTTTGAGATCTAGTACTGCTTTTTCTCTCTTATTTGACGGTTGAAGTGAGCTGTGCAGGAAACCCTTGAAGATCAGTGGGCATTACGGGAAGTTCTAGGCTGAACCAGCCAACTCCCATAAGCATTTTTTTTTGCAGAGCCCAGCTGGTTTGGACCTTGGGTTAATCATTTAATATTTTTTCTGAATTGCATGAGAGATTTTCCATTTCATTAGCTATCTGAAGTTTTCTTAAAATTTTTCAATAATCATTGATGTATCTGGCTTCATAGAGCTGAAAATTTTGAAATTTTGAATCAGGTTATAGGTTTTTCACAGGATTTCAGAGGGTCTGTCTAAGTTATTCTGCTGTCCAGGGATTTAAGTATCAATTGTTTTCTTTCAGATCTGAGGGTTTTGATTGTGTTGCAGGAAGAAATTTGTCGAAAGTTTTTGAACCCTGGGCAAAGCCCTTGCTGCTTGGCCAGCTGTCTATCTGTCAAGCTCCCCTGGTCCATCAAGCACGCTGCCTGTATGTCATCAAATACTGTACGCAGTCACCCGCAAATGTAACCCTGCAAAACGTTGAAAGAAAACACATCTTTTCTTTGTCTGGGTGAAATCCTCCATTTGGTTCTGCGGTAAGAGCATTTTTTCTGTTTCTCTTATTAACGTAAGACTTCTGGGTTCTATCTGGATATCCACAGAACCAAAATCAATTTCTGTTCCGAGCTGTAGGCGTCGATCTTCTTCATGCCAGTGTAAGGTAAGGTCGTTTGATCTCATTCTGCTTTGAGTTTCGGATTTGCGCATTTAAATTTTCAAGTTATGTGCAGCATAACCCATATCAGTCTTGTTTCTGCGCGTGGGCATCATTTCCGTTTGCATAATAAACAGTCGTTTTTATTTCAGCGTAAGCCTACAAACTTTAATCAATACACAAGCGTGTAGTCCGATATTTCCTGCATCCAAAAGCTCCGTCCGCTCCATCCGTTCCCTCTCCTCTGCCTGCTGCCTTTCTTCACGCTGCCTCTCCGTTGAACCTCTGCAACCGCTACGCATTTCCGCAAGTCTTCATCGCTCTGGCCAATACGCCTTATGCCTGTAAGCAGTGTCCTCAGTCCCGTTTCTTCCTATCGCACAACCTGCAAAACGAAACACTGAAACGCATTGCAGCCTGGATTTGAATGTTTTTTGATTTTTAGGGTTACGTACATGCGTGGTTTCTGGTTTACACGTTTTCGTTTTGATTAAATTCTGATATATGCGTTTAGTATAGTTTAATTTTAATTTTGCTTTGGTTTAGATATAAGTTTGGTATATAGTGTTAGCATTTAAATTTTTCTTTTTTTTTGAGTTTAGTTTCATTAAAAAAAACAAATAAAAATATTAAGCGAAAAGCATTTTAGGGTTTTAGATCTGAGTTTTAATTTAGATTTCATTTATTAAGATTTAAGTTAGATTTTAAATTTTATTTAACTTAGTTTTAGTATAGATTAAAAAATAGATCTTTTTATAGTTTAAATTTTGTTTTAAAAAAATAAAAAATTTAAAAAATCATAAAACTTTTCCTTTTTATGTAGAGAATAGATCTAAATTTTTCATTTAGTTTTAAGTTTTAAACTTTGTCGAAAAGCATAAAAAAGCATTGCAGAAATATTTTTTTTTCTTAAGCCTAGAAAATTTATCATGGCCTATATTTTGCTGAGGCTTCAATGTTGATGTGAGATTAATGGTCATCTTTATGAGATTTGGCATGCTTATCTGGTAAATGTGCAAATTTACATGGTCATATCTTTCGGAGTTTATTTCCTTTTAAATTGCCAGAGTATTGTTAAAAGCATTGTGAATTTACTAATATCTTGCATTTTCAAAGTTATTTAATGTTAAATGATTGTTGTGCACAGTCCACATTTCTGAAACATCTGTTAATTGATCATTTTGACACCAAACCCATAAGGCACTGGTCCATCAAATTAAACAAATCTACTTAGTGCTTTTTCATGTCTCCCAAACCAACTGGTTCGCAGTTGGTCGTCATTTTCCTTTCAGGGTCTACCCCCCTTAGCCGTGGGAGACAGGCTTAAACGGAGAGATTGGGGATCAGAGTGACAGCCCCCGGTCTGAGCGTTGTCGTGACAATCTGTGTGACAACATTTTTTAGCGCCGTTGCCGGGGACAGAGTTTTTCTGTCCTTGGTCCTTCCCTTCAGAGCTTTACCGTGTTTCACTTCCTGTCCGGGTGGCGACTCCACATCATATATTATCTTCAAGAGTGTATACTAGAAGGCATCCAAGTAGTCTGTGTAATCCTGCTCCTGATCCTGAAAAGGCCCTTAGAGTACGATTACACAAACTCTCTTCTCGTATACTTCTTGTTAATCTCGGACAAGAAGCCCTTTCTGATATCCGTCTACTTTTTACTAGTCCAGTCGAGCACGACATCATGGACATCCTCTCCCCATCTTCTCCCATGAAACTGCTGAAGAATTTAATAAAACGTTTAACGACATCATTAAAGAATTACCTCAAGATTATAAACCTACTGATAAGTCTCTTCGAGACTTTTACATCGATGCCTTTAGTCCTGAGCCATCTTATGAGCTAAGGTGTGCCAGACTTAATGATTATAAGGATTGCCAAGCCTTAGCCATCGAACTTGAAAAGGACAAGGCAGCATCTGGAAAGTCTGAGATCCCAGGTTTCGACAGAGCTGCTACAAAAGTAAAAGAACCTAAAGGAAAAGCAGTTCAAGAACCTGAAAGTGAACTTGTTCTAAAATTGCTTCAGAAGATTGAAACCATGGAACTTAATCATACTAAGGAAATAGCCACTTTACAGAATAGGTTGGTCCAGATGGAAAGAACGCAAACACAAAATTTCCAGCCTCGAAATAATAATAGAAATAACAATTCTCGGCAAAAAGGAAGCGATCAATCTAGTGAGGCCAAGACCTCCTAATCCGTTCAGCTAATTTGGTTGATAACTGCATCCCCCTTAGTTGGGTTTGTGATGCCTCATTCATAGAAGTAGGCCACTTGGTCCCTCTAGTCGTTAGACAGAGAATTTCTAAGATAATGGGATATTTTGGGTGAAGTAGGTGATTCAAATAAATCTAGTTTTGTAGCAAGTTTCCCTTTAATCTCTTGAATGATTTGGATTGTGAGGTTGTCATGGCAAAAGAGTCGTGAATTCATGAATCCTTCACCATCTTTTAGTATACGTAATAACCTTGAAAATGAAGATGACATTTTGGCTAGGTTATATGGTGAAAAACCCTCTCCTGAGCAAATCATGGAAATTGCTAGAGATAAGGGTTTGACCTATCAGAGAAGGGATAAAGAGCAAAGCGGGAATCAAATTCCCCCTCGAACTTTTTACACTGGTGAAAACTCTGGATTAGATGTTGACTTGGGAAGTTGGTTTAAAAATGCCAAAAGCTTGGTTCTTGCCTCCAAGATTGCCAAAATCCCTTCCCAAAGAGACAAATTGTTAAAAGCTATCCAAGGTCCTCAAGCAAATACTTCACAGCAAAAGACTCAGGAAATTGATTATCAGGACGCTCCCATATACTTGCAAAGTTTAGATGCTGATAACAAAGAGCACCAGCCTTTCTTTATTACCTTGCTAATTAATGGCTATAAATTGAATAATTGCATGTTGGATTCTGGTGCATCGGCTTGTGTAATGACTAAAA
>APFE030657839.1:0-30129 GCA_000404065.3 Pinus taeda
AAAAAAAACGCTCCTTTTTCAACAAAAATGAGATTTGAACCCAAGACCTCTACTCTCTTAAATTAGCTTTGAACCAAGTGAGCTATACAAAAAGATAAAGAGAGAGGGGGGGGGGGCGGCTTTGTTTTCTTTTAGTCACGGATGCTTTGGATTGCGTGCTTGCTTAAGAAAGTTCTTTTTCTCCCTACAAAACAAAAAAACAAAACCCAACACGGACATGCAAAAAAAACAAGCCTTACGGCTTAAAGTTAGCTTTACCCAGAAACTAAATATTTTCCTCAATGTTTCTGATTTTCCGAGATCACACTAAGGTGCAGGGAAAAGAGCATACGCATGAGAAAAAATTTTCCTTTCTGTTTCTGATTTGCCCATATCGCACAGAGTCGCAGGGCAAAGAGTATACGTAGAAATGAAAGGTATAGATCCGGTAAAAAAAATAGCTAAATAAACCGAAACCGAAATAAACAGAGAGAAAATAACAGCAAACTGCAAATAAACACTGTATACCTCCAGATCTAAAAAATGACGCAGCTAGGGCTACCGGAATCCTTTTCACGTGAAACGAAAGGGGTTCCACACTGGAACAGATGCTCCCAACACAACAGAGCAGTCCTCTCGGCCCGAAAGCAATCAGAAACAACAGATCTAGGAGATGGAAGTCGCATGCAGTTCTACTGGCTTCAGATTTTGGATCAACAACGGACGCGGCCCTCAAATAGCTCTGATACCATGTAGGAATTTACAGGGTAAGTTCCTCAGACAGAACACCAAAAATACACCGCTCACAAACAGATCACAGATCAATACACCAGTATTTTGATGTGGTTAAAACCCTCAGAGAGGGAAACAATCCACGGCCTGCGCCAACGTGGCTACTACAGCAATTTATTAATAAAAGAATGAAAATTTGCATAAGCTTCTCTCATGCACGGTGAACCTACAAATGACCCTCCATGCGCTTTAAATAGAATTAATGGACCAATCAGGTGTCAAGCCACGGATCAAGTGTTGGTAATACCGAGGAGAGAATGAACCGTCGGATCACTACATATCGTGACCGTCGGATTGTAAGTTACAAATGTACATAGTAAAGAAACACACTTTACCTAACTCTATACTAGACCAAGTTATACTTAACTATTCCTATGTGTCGGAATATCCTAACAATGTGGTCGTTCAAGGGTGTAGATGCAAGCTAAGAACTTGGCATCCATGTAGCATGAGCTCATCCCCAACTAGTTCAAGAGGAAATAGCTCAAACAAAATGGGATCTAGCTGATGAAAGGTGCACTCTCACTAATATAAAGGTTTTGGTGGAGGTGTAAAACTTGGTTCTAGATGCATGGCACACTATGGGTCACTACAACCAATACATGTACATTGTGGATATCTATTAGCATTTGAAATTTCTTCTTGGAAGAGTTTTAGTTGACAAATATGAAATCAAACGAGATGTAGAGACACATGATCTTGATGGATCAAAAGCTTGGACATTTAGAGAAGCATTTGGGCATCCCTCTTGCTCCTATTTGCTCCCCAAGTAGCAACAAGGAGCCCATCACAATTGAATCCACAAATTTAGATAAGTCCAGTCGAATGCCTTGTAGAGATTTTGTTGTTTCTATCTCTATGTTTAAGTTCTATAGTTTTTGGATCAAAAATGGCCCTAGAGGCCCACTTGATAATCATAGTATTTATGTTCTCATGATTAATAAAGCTATTTCTTCTAGAATAATGAAACAATTGAAGTTTTGTATCTTATCTAGTTTCTTAGTAACATACCATAACAAACTTCTATAAAACATATATAAAATTTAAAATAAATAAATATATGTATATAATTAATTAAAATATTATTTTCAACTAACCTTGAGGGTTAGCTCAATTGGTCGAGTTCTCATCGTATAAGCACCTTGTTGCGAGAGGTCACAGGGTCAATTCTCCTTGACACCCTCAAGGTTAGACTCTAAAATAAGTCAGTGAAACTTATCCCTTAAAATAAATCTACTTGAAACCATTTTCGTCAACGTAGTACTCCAGAATCCAATAAAAAAAATATAAATAATATATATAGTTTTCAACTAAAATCAAATTTAAAACATATATTTTTACAAATTATAATTACGATACAGCATTATTTTCAATTTTATATATACTAATTTTATTTTCATATGTACATCCATAAAATATTTCACTCTTTCCTCTCTAACAAAAATTTTAAATATGGTCAGGTCGAAGACGAGCGCGTGGACCGGGGAGCTAGGGTTGTGAACTTCAAAGTTGGTTCTACATGGAGGGACACAATGGAGGGAGCTCCACTCCCTCCTTTAAGTAGATAGTGGCTAGCAGAGGCAAGAAACCAGTTGAGGAGGGCAGAGATCCTTTTGAAGAAGTAAGGCAGAGAGATAAAGAAGAGGAGCAGAATGGCGCCAAAACCAGGGAAAGCAACTACACTAAAGACAACGAGGAAGAAGACAAAGAACATAATATAAAAGGCACAGCACCAAAGGGACCATGCAAGCCCAAAACCTCAATTACGCCCAGAGTAGTGTTGAATGACCCTGCGCTGCGGGTGCATAGGGACCACATGCAGACGTATGTAATAATTTGTAAATTCATGGGCTTATGGCCCACTGAAAAAGCTCTACAAACATGGATTAATTACAACTAGAAACCAAAAGGTAGCATAGAACTTCACCTGGGATCAAAAGGATTCTTTACTGTAGTTTTTGCAAATATTGAAGACAAGGACAAAGTGTTTGAGGGAGCGCCCTACTTTTACACAGCTGCAGGCCTATATATGTGACCATGGGGGATGAATTTTGTCCCAGAACGCAAAACTTTCACCTCGGTTCTGGTCTAGGTAAGACTCTACTCTTTACCTTTGGATTATTGGCAACTAGAATCCTTATCCGCCATAGGAAATAAGCTAGGGCGTTTTGTCAAAGCCTCTGAGGCCACTAGAAAAGGAAAATACACATCCTTTGCAAGGATATGTGTGGAGAGGGACCTCTCTGGAACCTTGCCGGATGAGGTAACATTGGAAGTGTTGGATGAATAATGGGTACAAACAGTGGATTATGAACACATCGCTTTCAGATGTCGTAAATTCCATGAGCATGGTCACCTATTCAGAGATTGCCCTCTCAGTAAAACAGGAAACATAAGTAAAACTAACACCATGAAAGATTCAGAAAGCTTTCATAAGGTGGTCTAGAAAGGAAAAGGGATCAAACGGGGACCGAAACTACCCCAAACAGACAAGCATCAGGCTAGTCAAAATAGGTTTCAAGCCCTAGTAGAGGAAGAAGTGACGAGACAAGAAGATCAGGTCCAGGGAGGCAGTCCAGTGGAGGAAGAGAAAGAAGACAACGTGGAGCAAACACAAAATAGAAATAAACAAAAAGAAGACATGATGAGTGATGCAGAACTAGAAATGGATCAGGAAATGATCCAGAGTGACATGGATATGGAGGATCACGAACTACAAGAAATTTTGGAGAAAGAGAATCTAGATCTAGAAGGCTTCTTGAAACAAGGAACAAAAGAGGGAGAATATCCCAGTCTTCCAAGGACCCCTTGAACTACCCTATGATGTATGGCCGGATAGGGCAAATGATAGCCGCCTTATCAGTAGTAGGTCTAGGAGCAGTGGTGTTAGCCTGACGAGATCTACACGCCTTCTGGAACCAATCCTCTATCTACGCTTTATGGAATAAATCCTCTCCTGAGTGGATTCATTACCTCAAGAGGAGTTCCACATAGTACAGCAGCTGTTCACCTAGAAAACTTAGAACAAAGGATCCGAAAAGCTAAGGAAACATGAAAAACAGGGTAATGAAGGAGTGAAAGCTATGAAAGCCACACCAGGATTAGCATCAAGAATCCCAGGAAAGAAAAGAGGCCGGAAAAAAACAGAACAAGCTGTTGATGGAATGTGGGAAGCTAATGATAGATTCAGGTAATATGAAAGACCTATCCAACTACTCCTTTACAAATCTTTGATAATGAAGTTCACTTCTTTGAATATAAGAGGTCTAGGCAGTAAAAGAAAACAAAGATTATTAGGTAACAGAATGAAACAAGCAGCCCTGGATGTGATCTTCATTCAGAAAACTAAATGTTCCATTCAAAAAGTAAAAGAGATTCGCAGTAAATGGCTCAACAGATTTGAGTTTCTGGAATTCAAAACAGAGAATACAGCAGGAGGAATTCTCACGCTTTGGAACCCCCAAAAGATTGACATGATAGATGCCAAAGCATATAGAGATTATCTTTCAGTGGTCATTCAGCCAGTGGGAGATAAGGAAATGTACCTGGTGACAAATGTGTATGGCCCCCAAAGGATGGAGGGTAAACTCTTATTTCTTGATTCACTGTAGAAGCTCAGGGAATGTCATGCAAAAATCCCCTGGATCCTAGGTGGTGATTTCAATATGATAAAAACACTATCGGAGAAAAAACGAGGAACCAGAATTCTAACCAAAGATTCTTGTGCTTTTCAAACCTTCATAGATAGTATGAAGCTCATGGATATCGTTATGAATAATGGTACTTTTATTTGGAACAATAAAAGAGGAGGAGAGTCTCAAGTGGCCTCCAAATTGGATAGATTTATAATTTCAAAAGATCGTATGATCAAGGACAAGGACATAGTTGCGAGTGTTCTTCCCTTTGGAGGCTCGGATCACTGGCCGATTCAACTAGACATTCAGGGCATTGGCAAACCTAACAATAGACCTTTCAGATTTGAGAATATCTGGCTCTCCCACCCAGACTTCTATAACAACATTGCTATCTGGTGGACAAAAGATTTGGAAATTCAAGGCACAAGAATGTTCCTTCTTCAAAAAAGACTCAAACACATTAAACTCCAGCTTAAGGAGTGGAATAAGAAGGAATATGGCAACATTTTTGAAGCAAAAAAAATTGTGAAGAGAAAAATGCAGAAACTCAACCAAACCCTGATTACAGAGGGTTTTGATAAGGAGCAAAATGAACTGGCAATTAAATATCATCAAGACTGGGAGAACTTATGTAAACAAGAGGAGATTTTTTGGAGGCAAAAATCCAGAGTGCAATAGCTAAAAGAAGGAGATCGCAACACCAGATTCTTCCACAGATCCGCTATGGCGAACAGAGCTCACAACAGGATTTCTTCTATTAAGGACAAGAAAGGTAACATGCTCAGCATGCATGAAGAAATCGAAGCAGTACTAGTTTAGCACTTTCGGGGCATTGCTCAGGAAACCTACTCTAACAGAGATCAATCTATTAGGGATATTTCTAGACATATCCCTAAGCTGGTTTACAAATAAGACAATTTCAACCTCAACAGACCAGTGTCAGAAGAGGAGGTCAGTGAGGTCCTTAAAGAGGTGCAAAATGGCAAGGCACCAGGTCCGAATGGGTTCAATGCAAACTTCTTCAAAGCCTGCTGGAATATAGTAAAACAGGACTTTCTGAACGTGGTGGAAGACTCAAGAAGGGATAAAACTATCCTGAAGGCACTTAACACCACCTTTATCGCCCTAATCCCTAAACAAGATGTGGCCCAAACTCCTGAAAGGTTCAGACCCAATGCCTTGTGCAATGTTGTCTACAAAATTATTTCCAAAGTGTTTGCCAATAGACTCAAACCCCTTCTTCCCACCCTGGTGTCAGCGGAACAATCAGGATATGTGGAAGGCAAACAAATCCTTGACAACATCATTCAAGCTCATGAGGTGGTTCACTTGTTGACAAACAATAAGAAAGATGGTATGATCATGCAATTGGACATAGCCAAAGCCTATGATAAGCTAAACTAGACATACATCAGAAAATTTCTCACTGCTTTTGGGTTTTATCATAACTGGATCAGATGGGTTATGGCCCTAGTTACTTCACCCAGTTTTTCAACCCTGGTTAATGGTTCACCCTCGGAGACTTTCACTCCTTCAAGAGGCTTAAGGCAGGGAGATCCACTCTCTCTCTTTCTTTTTATACTCATGATGGAAGGGCTGGGACGAAAGATTAGACATGCCAAGGTAGTGGGTTCGGTCAAAGGCCTCCAACTTTCTGAAGAGGGTCGTGCTTTAACACATCAACAATTTGTGGATGATACCATGCTACAAGGAATCCCCACGGTCAAGGAAGCTCTTGTCTATAAGCAAATCCTGAGAGACTTTGCCATGGCTTCAGGTTTGGAGGTAAATCTCTCTAAATCTAAAAAAAAATTATTTAATACTCACATTGCTATTCAAAGAAATATAGCCAGAATTCTGGGCTTCCAAAGGGAGCTCCTCCCCTCAAAATATTTGGGAGTTCCTCTTACAGCCAAACCCTTACACAAGAGCATATGGGAACCTGTAATTAACAAATTGCAAGACAAAGTCAGGAAATGGACTTTTAGATCTCTAAATTTGGCTGGTAGGTTAGTGCTAACCAAAGCTGTCCTTCAATCCATCCCTGTCTTTATGCTATCTGTTCTCCCAGCCCCTCAAAGTGTCCTACATTAGCTCAGATCCGTTCAAAGAGACTTCCTTTGGGGTAAGGGGGAGGATTGTAAGAAATGGGCCTTGGTTGCTTGGGATAAGATCTCCAAACCTAAGAGCTTTGGTGGGCTAGGTTTGGATGACCCTGACATACTCCGCAAGGTTCTAGGAGCCAAATTATGGTGGCGATGGGTTAAAGAGCCCGGCGCAGTGGGCAACTATTTAGAAAGAAAAATATGCTAGCACCTAACATAACCATGATCTAATAAGAATGTCAGGTCACAAAAAGGGCTCGCACATTTGGAACAAGGGCTGGGATAACCGGAATTTGGTCCAAGGAAACAGCTTCTGGGAAATCAGAGAAGGAAATCTTAGCCTGTTCTGGGAGGATAGATGGCAACAAGAACCTATTTTATTAAACGAAGACCTAAGGGATCTCAAGGAAAACACAGATAGCAATAGACTTCTAAGGTGAAAGACTTTTGGGAGCAAACCAATAACAATGATAAATGGAGAATCTAGAGGAATTTTGATTTTAGGGATAACAACACCCTGAAGGCTAAAGCAGAAACTCTTAAGGAAATGTTAGATCAGAGGAAGATTCTGAAATCTGAGGGCCATGATCAGTTGAGATGGGGCAACAATAATGAGGGGGTTTTTAACCTCAAGGAAGCAAAGCTCATTCTCCTTGACCTTAACTCTCAATTTCCAGATAAAACCTAGCTTAACCTTTGGAGACACCAGGGCTGGATGAAAATTAAACTATTCATGTGGCTGGTTCAGCATGGGAAAATTCTGACCTGGGACAATATTAGGAAGAGGGGTATTTTGGGACCCTCTAGATGCCAGCTTTGTGAAGCTCAAGAGGAAACTATGGAGCACCTTCTCAATAGTTGTATGTTCTCCTCTAGTCTGTGGGATTCTTTTGCCTTTATTTTCCATCAGACGGATAGAGACAAAAATAATATCTGCAACACCCTGACCAACTGGAGGAGAGATTTTTTAGACAATGAAGTTCTCGCCACTGCTTGGACCCTCTTTCCGAGCTTCATTGTTTGGAATGTTTGGAAAGAGAGGAACAACCGAATCTTCAAAGATGAAAAGAGAACTTCCCATTACATTTTTGAGCTGATCTTAAAACAGCTCAAGCAAACGGTTAGTACCATAGTGCGAAATCTCCCTAAGAACCCTCCTTCAGCTACTGACCTGGGAATTCTCTATGAACTGGGCCTGCAAGGCATATCGCCTCAGGGTCTGGATAGAAATCTTATCTCCCTGATGAATGCAAATGATTTCTGGCATCCTCCTCCAAAGGGTTATCTGAAATACAACATAGATGGAGCTTCAAAAGGCAACCCGGGTACCGCTGGTTATGGAGGGTGTTAAGAGATGAGAATGGCAGTGTCCTCTTCATCTTCCACTATCATCTGGGACAAGCTACTAATAACTTGGCAAAATGTGATTGTGGAGGTTGACACTGAACTTATTATCAATTCAGTCAAGAAAATCAATGGGGGTACTAAGCTAGAAAAATTCTCAAAAAAATTGGAGACTGATTCAGGGCTTTTAATGGATTCAACAACACCACCTTCAGAGCCTTCGTACAATTGGCTTTAAGCATGTTCGTAGGTCGGCGAACAAATTGGCAGACTTGCTAGCCAACCAAGGTGTTATCAACACAGAGAATAGAGTGGCATCAAAATGGCATGAGTTGCCTTAGAGCAGCTTAAAGGCGATTTTACATGAATAGGCAGAAAATGATAGGTCAGAGTTTTTTGGCAGAGCCTTAGACCAGGAATCAAATTGACTCGACCTTCGCAATTGACTACTTGTCGATGGGCCTTGTTTCCTCTCCGACTAGCTTTCTGGCGGATGGTTCCTCCTACATTAGCTCGGGATGGACGAGAGTCTCGACAGGAACACTCGGTGGCCACTTTCCTAGGAGTTTTCCGAATAGTATCGACAAAACCAACTTAGGAGAGGTTTCCTAGCAATCGCATACCCCGCAGGCATAAAGTGGTTTTTTCGTTTTGGCAATGATTCCTTTTAGGAGGTAGCATGTGGTGGTGGGGCGAGATTGAATACCGCCCCCATCGCACGCTAATATTCGGCATTCTTGGTAGGTGCGATAAGACCCATGACCGTCAGATCCATTAATGTAAATCAACGGCGGCGAAAGGTCGAGCAGGTTGGTGGCAATGCCAGTTAAGTGGCGTGCTTCTTTCCTTTCTGATATTGTTTGGTGATGTTGGATAGGGCCCGACGGATCATCTTTGTAGTTTCAGGAGAAAAGTTTGTTTGTCAGCGGGGTATGCGTGGGCCCTTCATTGTTGGATGGTTTCTTTGGGGCACAGTTCTCTCCATGTCTTGGAGGGCACAGTTCCGTCCACTACTTAGGTTCAATTTTGGCTTATTCCTGTTTAACTTTGATGTGTTGAAAAGCTAGTTTTTTGGGGTCAAGACTTTTGCCTTGGCCCGTTCTCGGATCCTTTGGGGGGCCTCTCTCCTTCGCCACTTTTCTGTGTGGTTTTTTGTAAATTTTGTATATTATTAATGTTAAAAAAAATCCTACTCGTGGTTCGGCAAAAAAAAATATGGTCGATCTTGTGATTGAACTAAAATCAAATTTAAAACATATATTTCTACGAATAGCAATTATGATACAACATTATTTTCCATTTTATATATACTAATTTTATTTTCCTATGTACATCCATAAAATATAAAGTTTTAAATATGGTCAATCTTTTGATTTACATAGCTTTTACCTTTTTCCTCCGGCCCAAATCACAAACCTGTCCAATTTACCTTCATATGGAATGTTTCGGGATGAACATGTTAACGGATTTGCCGTTCAGTTTTTTTATGAGGCTTTATGGATAGGGTGCTTTTGGTATTTTTTTAAATTTATATAGATAAAGTGTAATTTTTTATTTATATTTATTAAAAAATATATATATAAGAATAAAGTGATTGGATAATTCTTTCAATTAATAATGATCATCAGATAAATTATAATATTATATAATTGAAAATTTATAAATAATTGATATATTTTTTTAACAATTATAATGAAAATATAAATTTTAATCAACGGATGTTATATTTTAATTTAAAATGGGTTAAGGAATAAAAAAATATTTAAATTTGTTTAATACAAATTAAAATATAATTAATATAAATATATAAATCATTATAAGTTTCATTAATTAGATTAAGGAAGGTAATATAAAAAGTATTAATAATATCTACGAGAGATATGTTGAGTTTTTATTAAGTGTATTGTTTTAATGATCTTGAGCTTTTTATTAGAAACTTTCAAATTTTTAGAAACTTTCAAATTTTTACAAAATTTAGTTTACTCTACTTACCATCTTCATAATGAAGAAAATGTCTAATAAGTTTCCTAAATTTCTTCAAAAATATATATTTCACGAAAAATAATAATAATATCACTTAGAATAACACATTCTAATCAAAAGACATACCACATCAACTACCGTAACAAAACATTGTATCAAATATTTTATCATATCTATTATTCCTTATTCAATTATTAAATACCTTGTCTGGTATAATTTTTAATCTATTATTATTTTTTATATTAAATATTCCTTAATAAAATATTATTATTCATTTCATTAAATAACAATTACATTTTAATTTAATCCTACTCATATTTTTATAAAATTATATAATTCAACTCTTGTGTACAACATTTATTTTTAAAATTTCTTAATTTCGATCTCTAACCACAATTAACCTTTAGTTAAACTTTACTTACAATATTCCATTAAAAAACGTTAACTCTATTACAATATTTTGAATCAAAAGAACTATAAATAATTAAATCCTAAAAATGGACAAACCTAAAGTGCTACAAGAATCCTTAAGCCAAGCCATTACAATGAAAAAGTGAAATAAGATTAAAGAATCAATTGATTTATAGAATTAAAAAGTTATGTTTATTTAAGAAAACGTAAGAGGATTTTGTAAATATATTTCTTTGACATTATCATTTCAGAAAATTATATCAATATTTAGTAATAGATATCAAATTATGAAAAATGAAATTCATAAAATTTGAAATCAAATAATTTTATGCATATATTTTAGAATAATTAGAATATCAATATTTACTATGAAAAATTAAAGTTACAAAATTTAGAATCAAATAATTATATATATATGAATAAGAATAATTAGAATATCAATATTTATTAAAAAAAATATGTATATATTTTTAGAATAACTAGAATATCATTATTTAGTAAATAAATATTGGAAAAAAAAGCTTACATAATTTCGAATCAATTATGTATTTGTATAAGAATAATTAAAATAATTTTTTAAACATTGGTATCCATATTATTATTAGAAAAAGTGATATAAATATTTAGTAAATAAATTTACATAAATTCCAAATTGTAAAGAGAAAGTTCAAAAAGTTTAGAAAAAGTTATATAAATATTTAGTAAAAAAATTTACATAAATTCCAAAATGTAAAGGAGAAAGTTCAAAAAGTTCACATTCATGTGAGTATGATGACAAAATTAATTATGAAATTAATGGGTAGAATTAAAGGCTAAATGATACATTTCCAAAATGTAAATTTTGTTTTAAAAATTAAAAAAAGTTGATGTAATTTTAAGAAACTTTTGGTTGAAATCTCTGAATACTTTTATCATGAATGGTAATAAAAAGTAAGTGTATAACCTTTAAACAGTTGACCAAAAACATAATGTTATAAGACATTAATTTAGAGCATTTCATTCTCATGTCAAATTTATATCAAATCAACAATAAAAATATAGATAATTAGAGAATATGTTGGTATTTGAGCTCGTTAACATTTAAATATGCAAAAAATGCACAAGAAATAGAAACTGAATCACATAACAAAAAACAAAAGAATTTATGTGGTAAAACCTGACAATGTGTCGAGGAAACCTCTACGGGGCAAGGGATTGGAATTCTTATTGCTCCAAAGTCAAGAATGACTCTCCAACGTTACATTAAGTCTCTCCGGAAATCATTATTTTAATACAAATACTTTGTTACATAACTCCCTATGGTTACACAATTGCCTCAACAGTAAAACCATATTTACTAAGATAATTACATTTAACAATGATTTTAATTGTTGTCATTCTTAACAATCTCCACCTTGAGAATAATTTCCGAATCCCTTGCCCATGCCCATTCATCATCTCTTCTGCAAGCCAAGAGAAGCCAAACACCATCGCAGCTTCTTTACCAATATTACCTTTGTGAACATGTATGCACAATTCTCCTGTGTGTGGACCTTCTTCAGAGCTACTTTGCTGCCATCAATCATATGTCTTACAAAATGGTACCTTACATCAATGTACTTAGTCTTGTTGTGATAACTTGGATCTGTAGCCAAATGAATAGCACTCTGACTATCACAAGATACCTTCACTTTCTCTTGCGTCCTTCCAAGCTCATCAAGTGGAGCTTTCAACCAGATTGCCTCTTTGCAAGCATCTGAAGCAGCTATATACTATGCTTCAGTAGTGGACAAAGCAATTGTTACTTGAAGCTTTGGCATCCAGCTAATTGTTCCACCTGCAAGAGTAAAGACATATCATGTAGTAGATCTCCTCTTGTCCAAATCACCTGCATAATTAGCATCCACATATATGTAGATTATACAATGGTCACTTGTGCCTCTTAAATACCGAAGCACCCATTTCACTGTTCTCCAATGTTCTTCTCTTAGATTTGCCATGAACCTGCTAATAAATCCAATTGCATGTGAAATATCAGGTCTTGTAGATACCATCGCATACATTAAGTTACCTATTGCATTTTCATATGGTAAATGATACATATTATTTTCTCCATCAAGTCTAGGACTCAAACCCAAAGAAATCTTAAAATGGGAAGCTAAAGGAACAGTAACAGGTTTCACTTCTCCACATACTTCTGTTATGATAGCAGAACTTTCCATTTTTCCTATCTCTGTGTATCTCCATGCCCGAGATATGTTTTGCAACTCCAAGATCCTTCATTTCAAATGTCCTAGAAAGTTGAGCCTTTAACATGTTGATTTATTCCATCCTTTTGCTTGCAATAAGCATATCGTCAACATACAAAACCAAGATGAAAATTCTATTGAAACTCTTAAAGTACACACAATTATCATACTCACTTCTAGTAAAGTTCTGGCACACCATGAAGGAGTCAAACTTCTTGTACCACTGTTTTGGAGACTGCCTCCGATGATACAATGATTTTCTGAGCTTGCAAACTAATATTTTGTTGCGACCTTGTATAAAACCTTCAGGTTGTTCCATATAGATCTCTTCATCCAAATCTCCATGAAGAAAGGTTACTTTAACATCTAATTGTTCTAACTCAAGATTAAGTAATGCATTTAGTGAGAAACAAGTTTTACAACTGGTGAAAAAATATCATGAAAGTCAATACCTTCTACCTGAGAATACCCTTTTGCTACTAGCCTCTCCTTATATCTTTCGATACTTCCATCAACATTTCGCTTCAATTTGAAGACCCATTTGCATCCGACAACACTTCTCCCTTTAGGAACTTCTACAAGATCCCAAGTTTTGTTCTTGGCTAAAGAATCCATTTCTTCATTCATAGTCTTCTTCCATTTTTCATTAACTGCATCGTCCATTGCTTCCTAATAACAAGAAGGTTACCCATCTTTAGTAATCAATGCAATAGATGAAGCAGAATCTTCACACATTTTGGGTGTTCTTTTTTCCCTTCTAGACCTCCTTAGAGTGATTAGTTGTTGAACTAGTTCTTGAACTTCTATACTTCCCTTTGCATCCTCTTCACCTTTTCCTTCAAAAGTCTCTTCTTCCTTTCAAGTTTCTGAAGAAGGTTGAGTCTTCAACAGAATTTTTTGATATGGAGATACCTGTTCCTGTTCAACTTTTTCAACATCTGATTTTAAAAGAGAAGATTCATCAATGGTTACATCTCTACTAATGACTATCTTATGTGAAGAAGGATCCCACAACCTGTATCCTTTCACCACATAGTCATAACCAACAAAGATATAATATTTTGTTTTTGGTTCTAACTTAGAACATTGATTCTTTGGAATAAGATCATATGCATCACAATAAAAAATTCTAAAATGTGAATAATCACAAGACTGGCCCAACCAAACTTCTTCAAGAATTTTACAATTAATGGAAACTAAAGGTTATATGTTTATCAAATAACAAGCAGTAGATATTTCTTATGCCCATCACTCCTTTTGCAAGTTAGCATTGTTAATCATGCTTTTGGCTCTCTCCATAAGAGTCGGATTCATATGTTCAGCAATGTCATTTTGCTAACGATTATAGACAACAGTTTTATGTCTAACAATCCATTCATCCTTGCAATATAGTTCCAATTCTAAGGAAGTAAATTAACCGCCATTGTCAATTCTTAAACATTTAATTGATTTGCATGTTTTATTTTCAACCATAGCTTTAAACTATTTAACGACATGAAATACATCATCTTTTATTTTTAACATATAGACTCAAACGTTTTTGGAGTAATCATCAATAAATGTTATGAACTAAGATGCACCTCCATAGGATACTATAGGAGATGGTCGCCAAAGATCATAATGAATATAGTCTAAAATTCCTTTACTATTATGACTTCCGGTTTTAAATTTTTGTTTTCATTGTTTTCCATATACACAATATTTGCAAAAATCCAAACTCAATGATTTCAAATTAGGAAGTAATTTGTGATTCATCGGTACCTGAAGGCCCTTTTTGCACGTGTGGCTCAGCCCTTTGATGTCATAAGCGAGTATCTTCTTCTGCCTTCTCAGATACAATTGTTGCCTCACTAACCTGAGTACTTCCATTTAGTCTGTAAAGGTTTCAAATCTTCTCTACCTTCATAACAACCACAGCGCCCTTTGAAAGTTTCAGCACTCCACCTTGACCTATAAACTTGTAACCTTCCGAGTCTAATACTCCCAAAGAAATCAAATTCTTTCTCAACTCAAGTACATGTATAACATCAGTCAATGTTCTAACGGTATCATCATACATTTTAATTCTAAAATTTCCCATCCCAACAGTTGATAAGACACATTATTACCCATAAACACAAAACTACCATTCACAGCTTGATATGAAGTGAACCAATTTCTGTGCGGACTCATGTGATGGGAAGCACTGGAATCTAACAACCAATTTTCATAATGCTGAGAAACATTGCAAACAAGCATAGCTTCATTTACCACACCTAATATTCAGCAGATAAAACTTCATCAATCATACTTGATTCAACTTGATTTTCTTCCTTCTTTGGGTTTTCAACAGACTTCTTTCCTTTCCAATAGCCTTTCTTGAGATTCCCTATTTTGTTGCAGTACCAACATTTGACTTTACACTTCTTTCCTTTTGATTTTGATCTGGAAAAAAATCATTCTTTCTCTCCTCTTTTCTTGGACCGACCTTTGGTTACCATGGCTTCTGGCATGGAAGTTTCAATGCTAGATTTTCTTTGTACTTCTTTAGATAATAGAGCTCACATAACATAATCAAATTCATAAGATTCGGTTGTTCTCAAACTAATAGAAGTCACAAAGTGATCCCAAGACTCGAGCAAGGAACACAACAAGGCAATAGCTTTATCTTCTTCTTCAAATTTAACATCCATATCTGACAACTGGAAAATAAGTGTATTAAATACATTTAAGTGTTCTACAATTTTAGTACCCTCCTTCATCTGAAGGCTATACAGTTGCCTCTTCAAATAATTTATGTTGGTTAAATATTTGGTCATATACAGTGTTTCCAACTTCCCCCACAAACCTACTATTGAGGTTTCTTCAAAATTGTTAAAGAGAACTTCATCCATAAGGCACAACCTGATGATATTAAGAGCTCAAGCGTCCAAGTCCTCCCAATCCAAATTTGTCATGCCAACATGTTTCTTTCTAGCTTTATGCAACCCTTGTTGCACCAACAAATCCGTACCTTCAGTTTCCACAATGCAAAATTGTTCTTACCAGTGAACTTCTCCACCTCAAACTTAACATTAGTCATTTTAGCCATTTTCTTCCTACACACACTCTTTAAAAAAAAACGTAATTAATGCCTCTGTTCTTTTAAAAAATTATGCTTTCAGAAGTTTCAACTAGGGTTTTTCTGAATTTCCTTCTGTTGGTTCACTAGGGTTTCCTCTTTCTGTAATAAATTTCCTACTAGGGTCTCACCTTCTGCTTTCAACTAGGATTTCGTCTACTTCTTTATTTTTTTTAAATATTCTCCCTTTCTTTTTACAGAAAAATCAAAACCCAAAACTTTTTCCTTTTAAAAAACCCAACTTTAATTCTTCAAAAAAAAAAAACTTCATAATATTCTTTCTTTTTGCTACAAACATTCTTAAAAAGTTACCTGGGCACACAAATGCTTTTATGTAATATACCTGGGGGGATAATAGAGGCTACAGAGTGAGGTACCCAAGGGAATAATATGACGTAATGATTAGGGATGATAAATAAATTTGTCATAGTTTATAAATAAAGTGGCTAACCCGCATTATGCAAAGGACCACAAGTAGTTCGGAAATAATGTGATAATCCCATGGTATTGGATGGCATTTAGAGACCCATGATATTGTGTGCATGAACCCTATATAGACATTAGAGACTTTCCATTGAAGGATGTCAAGGATTATTGTATTGACAAGCATATGGCTTGTGGAGTGATCTCCTTCCTTGAGTAATTGTATTGTGTTGCCCTACCTCAAGGGTTTTGATTAATAATTTATTTTTTTTTCTATCATATCTTGTTTGATTTCTTGGGAATATTTTTTATTTTAATATATTTATAGGTCAGATCCACTACAAGTGGTATCAAAGCGTTTTCTTGGGCAAAAAGGGGGAGAATTGTTTTTGATTTTTTGCAGGAATTTTTTGGGCAGCGAATTTGAGGATCATATCTGAAAATTTTGGTGCAAAATTTGCAACAAAAAAAATATCACATCTAAATTCCTTACAAACAATTACCCAATGTCAAAAAAAAAAAAAAAAAAATCAGTTGAATCGGAGTCCAGATGAGGGAAATATCGTTGATTTAAAATTCGTTATTTTGCATAAATTGTTTTGACGACAATTCGTGGACAGCGGATCTCCAGTAAATTTTTACAGTTTTGTGGGGAATTATGGAAACTAATTGCATATCTAATATCCTCTTGAAAAATCACCCTATTTCAAAAAAAAAAAAAAAAATCAATCGAATTAGATTTTGGATGAGGGAGATATCGCTGATTTAAAATCGACGCTTTTTTTAGAATTTTTTGTGACCATGAGATAGTTGCAACGAGAATCTGAGTTTTCAGATTGCCCATATCGGGATTTCAATTAATTAGAAATATGCATAATGGCTATTTCATTTCTGAAAATAGGCTATAATAAGGATTCTGAGCCATATTGACCAAGTTATGTCCATTTTAAATTTTTTCCAAAGTGAGTGATTTTCTTCAAAACCCTTACTCTATTTTTTAAGGGTTCTAGCAAGATGTTTTTTACAAGAAAATATGATGGTCCTACAATTGAAGAATACCTAAAATTTAGGAAGTCAAATTACCCAATAACTTGGGTATTAGGACCATTCAAAGATTTCAATGATGGTGTTGCCATATGGTGGTACTCACTTGACAAAAAGAAGTTGGCAGACCTCCCTGATGAAGAATTTGAAAAAGTTTGTTTGGACAAATCGTCTCATGCTAGAAAACAAGAGAATGAAACATGTAAGTGGTTTTTTTTTAATGGTATCTCCTTCTTACGAGTTCATGGATGTATTCAAAAGGAAAAGATCATTGTGTCTATCAATCCTAGTTGCAAGCATAATTTTATCAATGTTAATTTCGCTAAAAAAATACATGTCCCAAAAAAACATATTGAAAACATACATGTTGATAATGAAAATGTTCAAATTTATGAATATTTGAAGATTTCTATGGAGAAATATGTGTTGCATTCTGATTTTTATGTTTTAGATAGGCTAATGTGGATGTTGTTTTGGGATACCCTTAGATGGAATCTGTTGGTACTATCAATATTAATGTGCAGAAGAAATTCCTAAAGCTTTGCTATAAAAAGAATAAAATTACATTATAGGATATTTCCATCTATAAACAGGTAGAGCCCAAGGAGGCCCAAGCAGAAAACGTTGCAGGTACTGGCACATCAAATGAGGAATCTGTGGTGGAAGTAATGATAGAAGACAAGCACTAACCGCAAGTATCAATAGTGGAGGTACCAGAAAAGGCACGAGACACCACTTAGGCACCAATAGTAAAGGAATTAACAAAAGATATTCCATTAGTTCAAGCTTCAACATACCACCACCCACATCACCCAACAAGACAGCAACCAACAAGGTGGAAATGAATTAGCAATAGGGACAACAACCCTTGGACGACAGATAGAGCGGTGCAACGATCCACCCACAACACATCAACACATAAGAACCGTCGAGATTAACTTCCATCTCAAGTTAGCAAGGCACTAGCTAGATCGAGTGTTCACCTTTCTCTGGGATGGTTAGATGCACGTGCATGGTACCAGTGGACTACTCTTTTGAGTAGATATTATTATTTGTGTTCTTCTCATGTTTCGAGGACGAAACATGTTTAAGGGAGATGGAATATAGTATACCTAGGGGGGATAATATGGAGTACAAAGGGAGGTACCTAAGGGAATAATATGATGTAATGATTAAGGATGATAAATAAATGGGTCTTAGTTTATAAATAAAGTGGTTAACCCTCATTGTGCAAGGGACCACAAGTAGTTAGGAAATAATGTGATAATGCCATGGTATTGTATGCATGAATCCTATATAGAGGCTAGAGACTTTCCATTGAGGGATGTCAAGGATTATTGTATTGATAAGCATATGGCTTGTGGAGTGATCTCCTTCCTTAAGGAGTAATTGTATTGTGTTTCCTACCTCAAGAGTTTTGATTAATAAAATATTTTTATTGTATCATCTCTTGTTTGATTTCTTGGGCATATTTTCCATTTTAATATATTTTCAGGTCAGATCCACTACATTCCACAGGTTTCCAGACACAGTATTTTTAGGCAACAAGGCAGCTGAGGTCTCAGTGGCGATTTTACTTCTCAACTTCGGCATGGTCATTCTATCCCTCGCCTTGCTCCATACTTTCGACAGTGGCTCAGCTCATTTAGTGGAGGTGACTCCTTCTTCAATCAGTGGCTTGGCTCGTTTTGTATAGGTGGTTCCTCCTTTAATCAACGACTCAGCTTGTTCTATGGAGGCAGCTCCTTCTTTAGTTGACAACTCAGCGTATCTATATTTTTGTCAGTGGCAGCTTCCTTTACTATGGTTTTCTTTTTAGTGGTGGCTTCCTTAGCGTAGTCCCTTCTTTGCATTCGACCTCATACAAAACAATTTTAAGAAACAAACAACGTTGCTAAGTAACTTAAGAAAAAATTAAATTAGACCTTGTGGGCCCCGAGCTCTTCTTCGACTTATTTATGGCTTGGCGTCAACTGTTCGCCTTGGATTTACTATGCAACCTTACTCAAGCCTTCTTAAATCATAGGATTCTTCTCGTCCAAAGCTCTGATACCACTTGCTAGTATTTGAGCCCATTAACATTTAAATATGAAAGAACACAAGAAATAGAAATTGAATCACACAACAAAAAACACAATAATTTACGTGGTAAAACCCTGACAGTGTGTCAAGGAAACCTCCACAAGGCAAGGGATTGGAATTCTTATTGCTCCAAAATCAAGAATGACTCTCCAACATTACATTAAGCCTCTCAGGCAATCATCATTTTAATACAAACACTATGTTACATAACTCCCTATGGTTACACAACTGCCTCAACGATAAAACCATATTTACTAAGATAATTACATTTAACAACGATTTTATTTGTTGTAATTCTTAACGGAATAAATTTTAAAAGTCTAATAATTTTTTATTAAAGAATAATTAGAATCTCAATATTTATTAAAAATAATTTTATGTAATATATTTAAGAATAATTAGAATATCATTATTTAGTAAATAAATATTGAAAAAAAAACTTACATTATTTGGAATCAAATAATTGTATGTATTTGTTTAAGAATGATTAGAATAACTTTTTGAATATTGTTATCCATATTATTATTAGAAAAAGTGATATAAATATTTAGTAAATAAATTTACATAAATTCCAAATTGTAAAGGAGAAAGTTCAAAAAGTTCATATTCATGTGAGTATGATGACAAAATTAATTATGAAAATAATGGGTAGAATTAAACGCTAAATAATACATTTCCAAAATGAAAATTTTGTTTTAAAAATTAAAAAAGTTGATGTAATTTTAAGAAACTTTTGGTTGAAATCTCTGAATACTTTTATCATGAATGGTAATAAAAAGTAAGTGTATAACCTTTAAACAGTTGACCAAAAACATAATGTTCTAAGACATTAATTTAGAGCATTTCATTCTCATATCAAATTTATATCAAATCAACAACAAAAATATAGATAATTAGCCAATATGTTGGTATTTGAGCTCGTTAACATTTAAATATGCAAAAAATGCACAAGAAATAGAAACCGAATCACATAACAAAAAACAAAAGAATTTATGTGGTACAACTTGACAATGTGTCAAGGAAATCTCTACGAGGTAAGGGATTGGAATTCTTATTGCTCCAAAGTCAAGAATGACTCTCCAACGTTACATTAAGCCTTTACGGAAATCATCATTTTAATACAAATACTTTGTTACATAACTCCCTATGGTTACACAATTGCCTCAACAGTAAAATCATATTTACTAAGAGTAATTACATTTAACAATGATTTTAATTGTTGTCATTCTTAACAATCTCCACCTTGACAATAATTTCCTAATCTCTTGCCCATTCCCATTCATCATCTCTTCTGCAAGCCAAGAGAAGCCAAACACCATCGCAGCTTCTTTACCAATACTTCCTTTGTGAACATGTCTGCACAATTCTCTTGTGTGTTGACCTTCTTCAGAGCTACTTTGCCGCTATCAATCACATGTCTTACAAAATGGTACCTTACATCAATGTACTTAGTCTTGTTGTGATAACTTGGATCTGTAGCCAAATGAATAGCACTCTGACTATCACAGAATACCTTCACTTTCTCCTGCATCCTTCCAAGCTCATCAAGTGGACATTTCAACCAGATTGCCTCTTTGCAAGCATCTGAAGCAGCTATATACTATGCTTCAGTAGTGGACAAAGCAATTGTTACTTGAAGCTTTGGCATCCAGCTAATTGTTCCACCTGCAAGAGTAAAGACATATCATGTAGCAGATCTCCTCTTTTCCAAATCACCTGCATAATTAGCATCCACATATATGTAGATTATACAATGGTCACTTGTGCCTCTTAAATACCGAAGCACCCATTTCACTGCTCTCTAATGTTCTTCTCTTAGATTTTCCATGAACCTGCTAACAAATCCAACTGCGTGTGAAATATCAGGTCTTGTAGATACCATCGCATACATTAAGTTGCATGTTGCATTTTCATATCGTAAACGATACATATTCTTTTCTTCATCAAGTTTAGGACTCAAACCCAAATAAATCTTAAAATGGGAAGCTAAAGGAACAGTAACAAGTTTCACTTCTCCACATACTTATGTTGTGATAACCAGAACATTCCATTTTTCCTATCTCTGTGTATGTCCATGCCCGAGATATGTTTTTCAACTCCAAGATCCTTCATTTCAAATGTCCTAGAAAGTTGAGCCTTTAACATGTTGATTTGTTCCATGCTTTTGCTTGCAATAAGCATATCGTCAACATACAAAACCAAGATAATGAAAATGTTATTGAAACTCTTAAAGTACACACAATTATCATACTCACTTCTAGTAAAGTTCTGGCACACCATGAAGGAGTCAAACTTCTTGTACCACTATTTGGGAGACTGCCTCCGGTGATACAATGATTTTCTGAGCTTGCAAACTAATATTTTGTTGTGACCTTGTATAAAACCTTCAGGTTGTTCCATATAGATCTCTTCATCCAAATCTCCATGAAGAAAGGTTGTTTTAACATCTAATTGTTCTAACTCAAGATCAAGTAATGCATTTAGTGAGAAACAAGTTTTACGACTGGTGAAAAAAAAATCATGAAACTCAATACCTTCTTCCTGAGAATACCCTTTTGCTACTAGCCTCTCCTTATATCTTTCGATACTTCCATCAACATTTTGCTTCAATTTGAAGACCCATTTGCATCCGACAACACTTCTCCCTTTAGGAACTTCTACAAAACCCAAGTTTTGTTCTTGGCTAAAGAATCCATTTCTTCATTCACAGTGTTCTTCCATTTTTCATTAACTGCATCGTCCATTGCTTCCTAATAATAAGAAGGTTACCCATATTCAGTAATCAATGCAATAGATGAAGCAGAATCTTCATACATTTTGGGTGTTCTTTTTTTCCCTTCTAGACCTCCATAGAGTGATTGGTTGTTGAACTAATTCTTGAACTTCTATAGTTCCCTGTGCATCCTCTTCACCTTTTCCTTCAAAAGTCTCTTCTTCCTTTCGAGTTGCTGAAGAAGGTTGAGTCTTCAACATAATTTTTTGATATGGAGATACTTGTTCCTATTCAACTTTTTCAACATTTGATTTTAAAAGAGAAGATTCATCAATGGTTACATCTCTACTAATGACTATCTTACATGAAGAATGATCCCGCAACCTGTATCCTTTCACCACATAGTCATACCCAACAGAGATATAACATTTTGTTTTTGGGTCTAACTTACAATGTTGATTCTTTAGAATAAGATCATATGCATCACAATAAAAAATTCTAAAATGTGAATAATCACAAGACTGGCCCAGCCAAACTTCTTCAGGAATTTTACAATTAATGGAAACTAAAGGTTATATGTTTACCAAATAACAAGCAGTAGATATTTCTTATGCCCACAACTCCTTTTGCATGTTAGCATTGTTAATCATGTTGTTGGCTTTCTCCATAAGAGTCAGATTCATACATTCAACAATGTCATTTTGCTAACGATTATAGACAACAGTTTTATGTCTAACAATCCATTCATCCTTGCAATATAGTTCCAATTCTAAGGAAGTAAATTAACCGCCATTGTCAGTTCTTAAACATTTAATTGATTTGCATGTTTTATTTTCAACCATAGCTTTAAACTATTTAAAGACATGAAATACATCATCTTTTATTTTTAACATATAGACTCAAACTTTTCTGGAGTAATCATCAATAAATGTTATGAACTAAGATGCACCTCCATAGGATACTATAGGAGATGGTCGCCAAAGATCATAATGAATATAGTCTAAAATTCCTTTACTATTATGACTTCCGGTTTTAAATTTTTGTTTTCATTGTTTTCCATATACACAATATTTGCAAAAATCCAAACTCAATGATTTCAAACTAGGAAGTAAGTTGTGATTCATTGGTACCTGAAGGCCCTTTTCGCACATGTGGCTCAGCCCTCTGATTTCATAAGCGAGTATCTTCTTCTGCCTTCTCAGATACAATTGTTGCCTCACTAACCTGAGTACTTCCATTTAGTCTGTAAAGTTTTCGAATCTTCTCTACCTTCATAACAACCAGAGCGCCCTTAAAAACTTTTAGCACTCCACCTTGACTTGTAAACGTGTAACCTTCCGAGTCTAATACTCCCAAAGAAATCAAATTCTTTCTCAACTCAAGTACATGTATAACATCAGTCAATGTTCTAACTATATCATCATACATTTTAATTCTAAAATTTCCCATCCCAACAGTTGATAGGACATATTATTTCCCATAAACACAAAACTACCATTCATAGCTTGATATGAAGTGAACCAATTTCTGTGCAGACTCATGTGATGGGAAGCACTGGAATCTAACAACCAATTTTCATAATGCTGAGAAACACTGCAAACAAGCATAGCTTCATCTACCACACCTAATTCAGCAGATAAAACTTCATCAATCATACCTGACTCACTTGATTTTCTTCCTTCTTTGGGTTTTCAACAGACTTCTTTCCTTTCCAATAGCCTTTCTTGAGATTCCCTATTTTGTTGCAATACCAACATTTGACTTTACACTTCTTTCTTTTTTATTTTGATCTGGAAAAAATCATTCTTTCTCTCCTCTTTTCTTGGACCAACCTCTGGTTAACATGGCTTCTGGCATGGAAGTTTCAATGCTAGACTTTCTTTGTACTTCTTTAGATAATAGAGCTCCCACAACATAATCAAATTCATAAGATTCAGTTGTTCTCAAACTAATAGAAGTCACAAAGTGATCCCAAGACTCGAGCAAGGAACACAACAAGGCAATAGCTTTATCTTCTTATTCAAATTTAACATCCATATCTAACAACTGAAAAATAAGTGTATTAAATACATTTAAGTGTTCTGCAATTTTAGTACCCTCCTTCATCTGAAGGCTATATAGTTGTCTCTTCAAATAATTTATGTTGGTTAAATATTTGGTCATATACAGTGTTTCCAACTTCCCCCACAAACCTACTATCGAGGTTTCTTAAAAATTGTTAAAGAGAACTTCATCCATAAGGCACAACCTGATGGTACTAAGAGCTCAAGCATCCAAGTCCTCCCAATCCAAATTTGTCATGCTAGCATGTTTCTTTCTAGCTTTATGCAACCCTTGTTGCACCAACAAATCCGTACCTTCAGTTTCCACAATGCAAAATTGTTCTTACCAGTGAACTTCTCCACCTCAAACTTAACATTAATCATTTTAGCCATTTTCTTCCTACACACGCTCTTTCAAAAAAAAATCATAATTAATGCCTCAGTTCTTTTAAAAAATTATTCTTTCAAAAGTTTCAACTAGGGTTTTTCTAAATTTCCTTTTGTTCGTTCACTAGGGTTTCCTCTTTCTGTAATAAATTTCCTACTAGGGTTTCACTTTCTCCTTTCAACTAGGGTTTTGTCTACTTCTTTTTTTTTTTTTTAAATATTCTTCCTTGCTTTTTAAAAAAAATGAAAACCCAAAACTTTTTCCTTTTAAAAAACCCAACTTTAATTCTTCAAAAAAAAAAAAATTTCATAATATTCTATCTTTTTGCTGCAAACATTCTTAAAAAATTACCTGGGCACACAAATGCTTCTATGTAATATACCTGGGGGGATAATAGAGGCTACAGAGTGAGGTACCCAAGGGAATAATATGACGTAATGATTAAGGATGATAAATAAATTTGTCATAGTTTATAAATAAAGTGGTTAACCCGCATTATGCAAAGGACCACAAGTAGTTCGGAAATAATGTGATAATCCCATGGTATTGGATGTATGTCATTTAGAGACCCATGATATTGTATGTATGAAGCCTATATAGAGATTAGAGACTTTCCATTGAAGGATGTCAAGGTTTATTATGTTGACAAGCGTATGGCTTGTGGAGTGATCTCATTCCTTGAGTAATTGTATTGTGTTGCCCTACCTCAAGGGTTTTGATTAATAAAATATTTTTGTTCTATCATATCTTTTTTGATTTATTAGGAATATTTTCTATTTTAATATATTTACAGGTCAGATCCACTACAAGTGGTATTGTTTTCTTGGGCAAAAAAGGGGAGAATTGTTTTTTATTTTTTGCAGGAATTTTTTGGGTAGCGAATTTGCAGATCATATCTGAAAATTTTGGTGCAAAATTTGCAACAAAAAAAACATCACATCTAAATTCCTTACAAACAATTACCCAATTTCAAAAAAAAAAAATCAGTTGAATCGGAGTCCCGATGAGGGAAACATCGTTGATTTAAAATTCGTTATTTTGCTGAAATTGTTTTGACGGCAATTCGTGGACAGCGGATCTCCAGTAATTTTTTACAGTTTTGTGGGGAATTTTGGAAACTAATTGCATATCTAATATCTTGTTGAAAAATCACCCTATAAAAAAAAAAGTTCAATCGAATTGGATTCTGGATGAGGGAGATATCATTGATTTAAAATCGGCGTTTTTTTTAGAATTTTTAGTGACACAAGACAGTTGCACTGAGAATCTGAGTTTTTAGATTGCCCATATTGAGATTTCAATTAATTAGAAAGATGCATAATGGTTATTTCGTTTCTAAAAATAGGCTATAATGAGGATTCTGAGCCATATTGACCAAGTTATTTCCATTTTAAATTTTTTCCAAAGTAAGTGATTTTCTTCAAAACCCTTACTCTATTTTTTAAGGGTTCTAGCAAGATGTTTTTTTACAAGAAAAGATGATGGTCCTACTATTGAAGAATACCTAAAATTTAGGAAGTCAAACTACCCAATAACTTGGGTATTAGGACCATGCAAAGATTTCAATGATGTTGTTGCCATATGGTGGTACTCACTTGACAAAAACAAGTTGGCAGACCTTCCTGATGAAGAATTTGAAAAAGTTTGTTTGGACAAATCGTCTCATGCTAGAAAACAAGAGAATGAAACATGTAAGTGGTTTTTTTTTTTAATGGTATCTCCTTCTTACAGGTTCATGGATGTATTCAAAAGGAAAAGATCATTGTGTCTATCAATCCTAGTTGCAAGTATAATTTTATCAATGTTAATTTCGCTAAAAAAACACATGTCCCAGCAAAACATATTGAAAACATACATGTTGATGATGAAAATGTTCAAATTTATAAATATTTGAAGATTTCTGTGGATAAATATGTGTTGCATTCTTATTTTTATGTTTTAGATAGGCTAATGTGGATGTTGTTTTGGGATCCTTTAGATGGAATCTGTCGGTACTATCAATATTAATGTGCAGAAGAAATTCCTAAAGCTCTGGTATAAAAAGAAGAAAATTACATTATAGGATATTTCCATCTATAAACAAGTAGAGCCCAAGGAGGCCCAAGAAGAAAACGTTGCAGGTACTGACACATCAGATGAGGAGTTTGTGGCGGAAGTAATGATAGAAGACAAGCACCAACCACAAGTACCAATAGTGGAGGTACCAGAAAAAGCACGAGACACCACTCAGGCACCAATAGTAAAGGAATTAACGAAAGATATTACATCAGTTCAAGCTTCAACATATCACCACCCACATCACCCATCAAGACAACAACCAACAAGGTGGAAATGAATTAGCAATAGGGACAGCAACCCTTGGATGACAGATAGAGCGGTGCAATAATCCACCCACAACACATCGACACATAAGAACTATCAGGATCAACTTCCATCTCAAGTGAGCAAGGCACTAGCTAGATCCAGTGTTCACCTTTCTTTGGGATGGCTAGATGCACGTGCATGGTACCAGTGGACTACTCTTTTGAGTAGATATTATTATTTGTGTTCTTCTCATGTTTTGGGGATGAAACATGTTTAACGGAGATGGAATATAGTATACCTAGGGGGGATAATATGGAGTGCAAAGGTAGGTACCTAAGGGAATAACATGATGTAATGATTAAGGATGATAAATAAATGGGTCATAGTTTATAAATAAAGTGGTTAACCCGCATTATGCAAGGGACCACAAGTAGTTAGGAAATAATGTGATAATCCCATGGTATTTTATGTATGAATCCTATATAGAGGCTAGAGACTTTCCATTGAGGGATGTCAAGGATTATTGTATTGACAAGCATATGGCTTGTGGAGTGATCTCCTTCCTTAAGGAGTAATTGTATTGTGTTTCCCTACCTCAAGGGTGTTAACACTCAGGTTGTCCCTAAGCTCCTGAAGGGATACGACCGAGGTAACCACAAACCAATCTTTGAATTACAGGTTCTATTCCACCTGTAATCAGAGAGGGCTCTCTCTTAATGATTTAGCTTTGTTGATGATGATTTTAGGCTAGTTATTGGGTTCAAGGGGTTTTGTTTGTGTTTGGGTGGTGTTTGGGTGGAAGGAGGATGATTTCAAGTAAAGAGGCAATGCATAGTGTGATAAGCTCAAACATTGGGCATGGAGTCGAGGAGTAAGACTGTTGGTGCGTTTTCTTGGTCACAGGAGGAAAATGGAGCAAGGTAGTTGCACATAAAACAACCTTCAAGCTAAAGAGATGGAATGAAATATAAGGAATGAGAGGAAATTAAGAATCTCTCACTCAGCTTAACAGAGGGAAGGGAAATGAGCTCTATCTAGGGGCAGTCAAGAATCCCTGGATAACTGTCATACATGGTGAATTAGGGAAAACATGAGCCATGTGGAATCCATATTTATGCCTAAAACAGATGAAAACATAAAGAAACAGCAAAAATTGAGCATAGAGTGTAGTTAAACAATTTCTAAGCTAATCTTTCTTTCTATGGTTTAGATGGTGATTTATGAATGGAAAACAGAGGTAAGAAGCACTTATTGAATCATGTAATAGCACAAGAATTCCACAATCACTCTTCAACCATTAAACACAGTAAACAGTCCATTCTCCAAGCTCGTAAGTAGTCTTTGCTTATAGAAAAATATTAGATACACAGTGCGAGTCTTTCTTGGAATGCATTAGCCAACTATCCATCCAATAACAACCAACCCTCATTACATTGTTCAGGGTTGTATATATAGGGTAAATATCCAAAAATATTTATTACAAGCGACCTAAACAGGTCTGCGGGAAAAAGCTTTTTAAACCTAAACTTGTGTTGAAACTAAATGCAAGTAAATATCCGTTGAGCTGCGCCAGGGGCAGCTGGATCAAAATGAGTTAATATGGTGTCCTTGGTGGCTTGGTGCAGTGCTTCTGCAATAACTGTGCTTTGAGCTTTGGTCCACTGATCTCATGTGACTTTTATGTGCAGTAACTGTGATTTGAGAGCTTTTAAATGGCATCTATTGTTTTGTTGACTTTGCTGGAGGACTCTTTAATGTTTTCTTGCTTCGGGCTGCTGATAGATCTTTACTGATACACTTTGCCACATCCTGATACTCTTTGACATGAATTTGGCTTCACTTTTGCTCTGATACTCTTAAAACTATTAAATCAGCCCTTTTCAGCGGGTGACGTTAGCATGACGTCAGCGGTGCGGCAGATGACGTCAGCATGATGTCATCAGTGGGACCCAGTACAGATGTGATGTCAACATCATGACGTCAGCAGGGTGACGTGGCAGTACAGCAGGGTGATGACGTGGCAGTATAGTTGCAGGCCAACGCAGGCAAGAAGGGGTGGGGTGGCAGGGTGATGCGGCAAGGTGACGGGGTGCTTACGTCACGTAAGGGGAGGGCGGTTTCCAATTTTAGGCGCACCGCTTTTGCACTTGGGCGATATTAGGGAGGGGGACTCTGCCACAGCCCGGAGGGCGACGCGTGGCGGGAGTACGACGGGAAAACCGCCCATCTCCCGGACGCTAACCCTCGACAGCTCGGGGTGGGAAAATACCCGCCCACCGTAGATCACGGACGCGGCAGATCTGACGGCTGGTGGATAAGGTAAAGTGGTGGATGGATAAGAACGGGGCCCGCGCGAAATTATATTATGCCGCGGGGGTTTTAGACTTTAGGTTTGCGGGTTTTGGGATTATGTCCGAGCGGGGTCAAATATTTATACACGGGACTTTAGGATAAGGGCAGAGAGAAGGTTTTGTGCATAGGAAAGAGGAGTTTATGGCATGGAAGGAGTCCAAAGGCATTACAAAGGGGGTTTTATACATTAGAGGAGGGACTTAATGCATAGGAAGGGGTCCTTTGCATTGGGAGATGGTTTTTTGAGACAAAAGGAGGGCTCTTACTAAGTTTCAGAGAAACTTAGCAATTCCCAAATGTTACTTTATGGTTATTTTTCAACCAGGGGGAGGGGATAAGTGTATAGGGGAGTTATTAACATAGTTTTAGTAGGGGAAGGGGAGATAGATAGGGAGCTATATAGTACAATTAGTAGTTAATATGAACAGTGATAAGAAAGCGCTAAGTACGTGAATCTTAGGCTATTAGGGGAAAATGTTCCATAAAGGAAGTATGAACATTCCTTGAGTAAAGCAGACCTTTACCAAGGCAATTAATATGGGAAATGATGAAACTAAGAAATATCAAGCAAATCTCGATCTCTTTGGGGAAGTTAGTGAATGATTTGGTGAAGATGAAGAAGGGGGAGTTAGACATGCCTCACTTGAAGTCCTTCAAATGGAAATTGCCTGACATTTGTGACTTGAATAGATATGACACTTGAAAACATGAAAGTGATCACAAATCAACATTCTGCAACCTCAAAACTACCTACCCAGCCTACTTACCTAACATTTTTTCTTCTTTTTAGTTTGGGTGCACTTGGACTTGCAGACCCAACTTTTCAACTTTTTTCTTTTTCTGTCCTCCTATCTACAACTACACTTATTTCATCTAGGGCCTCAGATTAAGCTGTTGAGCACCCTCGCTTCTCTACCTATCTAAGAATCTGCCAAGATTAAGCTGTTTGGACAAATATTCATTCTCTACATTCTAAAACAAGAAATTGAAACCTATGGAGACCAAGATTGAACTCTTTGGACCTCCCTTTAACTGAAATTCTTCAAAACTGGAATAACACCTCAAAATTGGAACACAGTAGTGGCATTTAGGCTAGCACACCCTCATGGCATCCTTCTTTGGCCTCTGTAGCAAATATGGAACACTGCAGCATGCAAAGTATGACATATTTGGCATGTAAAAATGTCAATCATGAAAGATGAGT
>APFE030657839.1:32886-92438 GCA_000404065.3 Pinus taeda
GCTTGCAACTCTTTTATGTTTCTTGGGTATGGAATTTGGAGGATGGCTTGGATCCTTTCCGGATCAATTCTAATACCATCTTTTGAGATGATGTGGCCTAGCAACTTACCTTCCTCAAGGCCAAACAAGGAATTCTTGGGGTTCAAGGAAATGCCATATTTCCTACATGTCATGAATATTTTCCTTAAGTGTTTGAGGTGTTCTTGATCAGATTTGGAGAAAGGGGTTAAGTCATCAAGATAGACAACAAGGAATTCATGGATTTCCTTGGCAAATGCAATATCCATTGCCCTTTGAAAAGTGGCACCAGCGTTCTTTAACCCGAAAGGCATTTTAACATACTTAAATGTTCCCTAGGGTGTGGTAAAGGTTGTCTTTTCTTGGTCATCTGGGTGAACAAGTATTTGATTAAAACCTGAAAATCCATCTAGTAAAGAGATTCTAGATGAACCCACTACTCTTTGTAGGATGTGGTCCATTATAGGCAAAGGATAGTGGTCTTTTAAAGAGACCTGGTTTAAGTTTCTTAGGTCTACACACAGTCTAATCTCCCCTGATTTTTTCCTTGTGGGGACCATATTGGATACCCATTCAGAAAATCTGATGGGTGCTATAATACCTGCTTCAAACATTCTCTTCACTTCCTTCTCAATGAGGGGAAGAAGCATAAGGTTTATTCTTCTAAGTTTCTTCTTGAATGGTTTTTGATTTGGTTTTAAGGGAATGGTATGTTGAATCACTGAGGTGTCATAGGACTTCAAGTCCTCATAACTCCAAGAAAATACATCTTGGAACTCTTTGAACAAATCCACGTACTTTGGTTTTTGATCAGGGGGCAGATTTTTGTACAATTTAATCATTTTGGGCTTTTCTGCTGTCCCTATGTTGTGTTCTTCTATTGCAGCATCTAAAGGCTCCATTTTTGGATTTTTGGGCACATCATTATCATCAAACATGTCTTCTAATGGAGTGAGGGCAGCAGGCAAAAAGTTATCCTTTAGATCAATGAACTCGGCCTCTGCTTTGGCTATTTCCTCTAAATGCATTTGTTTAAGCTCTTCTATGTTTGCATTGTCAAAAACAGTTGGGTTAAGGATTTGTTTTTCTATTGCAGCTGTCACAGCCTGCTGATTTTCATTTGTTTGTTGTTGGGAATCGTCCATGGCCTGTATGTCAATGTTTAAATTTGAAAACTCGTCCTCAAGAGTGAGGAAATTGTTAATCTGGGCATCATTCTCAAATACTTGCCAATCCTTAATATTGTTCGGGATAGCAGGCCTATGTTTTATCTCAGCAGTAAAATGGTGATTTGGCTCAAAGGGAAGCTTGCATGTACTAGCAAAAGTGGCTAGGTTGTGTGCATGTATGTTATGGTTTCTAGAAATCTTGGCAAGCTCGGATTCAGTGAAGGTATTAAGTATTTCTGTGGTAGCAGTCCTATAGACCCTCATTCTATTGTCATTAATAACAAAGTTGCCCTTCATTTGTTGTATCATTAAATCGGAGTCACCTAGAATGGACACTTTTGTAGCTCCTAGAACTTTGAGAAATTTTAGGCCTAAGAGGAGAGCTTCATACTCCGCCATGTTGTTGGTACATCTGAAATTTAGTCTGTAGGCATGGCCTTCTGCATGATTATCATGTGTATTGTGAATTCATATACCTGCCCCTGCTCCTAACTTGTTAACAGAACCATCAAACTCTAAATACCATGTAACTTCTTGCTTTTGGTTTGTATTAAGAGTTTCAGTTATTTTAGGATTGGACAGATTTAAAATTTCTGTTTGAGGAGGTTCTTCTTGTTTGCTAGTTGCCTTAACTGTTGTGACCATTTCATGGGAATGGATAACTGATTCCTTGTTTATGCATGTTTCTAACTCTAAAGCTAAATGCTTCTCATTAGTTGGAGGATTGGTGTCATCATTAAAAATAATAAATGAATCCATATCAGAATGGATTGAGTAAATTGGAAAATTTTGGGGCTTTTCCTCACTACTTACCACATACTTCGTGAGTGTTTCTCTATACAGTCTCTTTGGTTGTCCAAAGACAGATATAGTGGCATAAGAGAGGTCAAGTTGGAGGGATCCTTGGAGTTTTGCTCCCCATGATCTTGATAGGAGCATGCCATACTTTGTTGGAATGTCAGCAACTACTACGTCCATTAGGATTGTCTTGTTGGGAAATTGGACTAAAGACACACAAAGGTCTTTGATTAAGCCTAAACACTTGACTTTACTTGAGTCAAAGGAGTATAGATATTTGTAGGGTCTTGTGACATCAAGGTTTAGCTTTTCCATTACAGCTTTGGGCATAAGATTGTGTGAGGAACCTGAGTCAAACATAGCATTGTGCAAGATCTTGTCATGTATGTGCAGACTGACATAAAAGGGTGGAACAGATCCATATGTCGATTTTCCATTAACTTCTGGACCAAACAACAGCTCAGGGGTATCATCTAAAACATTTACATCATCCTTGACCTCTGGCATTTGAAGTGACCTTTGAATTTGTTGCCTATAAACATCATGTTTGGCAAGTTCTGAGAGGGGGATAGATATCTTAAGTTTTCCAATCTCTGCTTCTAAGTTAAATGGTTTTTCCAAATGAATCTTTGCGTTAACAGTAGTAGATTTCTCCTTTTCAAGAGTACTTTCTGTGTTTTCCTTTTGATTATCAGCGTTATGGTGAATTATATTTTGTGATATTTCTGTTTTGGGAGGATTTTTAGGATTGCTGTTCAAATCTTCTTTTGAGGAAGAAGGAGGCAGAGGCTGATCAGTAGGAGGCTGTATGTCTGTTATGTCCTCTACAGTCACTTGGTGCGGGTTTGAGACAGTTATATCAGCTGGTTCTATTATGACAACCTTGCCTTTAATCTTGTTGCGTTGTTTGTTGTCTTTTGTTTTTCTTGGTGCAGGGACATCAATGGTTCTTGTTCTTAGCTTATATTGTTTGTGGACCTCATATACAACAGAATCATATCCCTGTTTAAAATCAAAAGAATCTCCCGACTTGGTCTGGAACTAATTTACATCCTGATAGTCTTGGTCTTCTTGAGTTAAAAAAATTCGTTAGTCATTTTTCGAATCTATCAAGTTCATGTGAGTCTCTTCTGTGGGCTCACTAGATGTGGATGCTTCTGTGTAGTTTTCTTGGAAAGGAGGCCTAATATCATGGTCGGGACTAGCCCTTCCAACATTTGTGTTCTGAGCTTTTCTGAAATTTGGGTTCCTTGTGTTATTTGGCTGTTGTCCTTCCCATGATGATTTCCTCTCAACACTTTCCACTCTATCTCCCAGCCTGTGCATGCCATTGATAATAACATCTAGCTTCTGGTCTAAGGTTGAGGGTTCTTCCTTGAAGGTGGTTCTTCTCTCGGTTCTAGCTCTGTTTCTTTTGGCAATTAGGTTTGCCTCTACACTAACAGCAACATTTTGCATTTCTGCAAGGCTTTGAGGGGCTCTTTCCCTTAACTGATAAGCCATTTCGGCATCAAAACCATCAGGGAATTTGTATAAAGCAATATCGGGTGGAGGTCTTAAGTTCTGTCGTATTGCATTATAAACATTATTAAATCATGCACAATAGTCCAAGATAGTCTCCTGAGGGCCTATTTTGATGGTGTCATACTCAGATAATATGTGCAAGGGGTCTTTATTTTTCTCCCATCTGTTGATAAATGACTGATATAAGGCTTCTGGGTCTGCTATGGAATGGGCTGGGAGCGCTCTAAACCAAGTTCAAACGTCACCTGTCAGACTTTGGACAAAGATCTTCATTCTCACACTATCATCGTCAATCTCATAGCTCTCAAAGTAATCCCGCATTTTCTTTGTATGTTGTAGGGTCGTGCAGGCATTTGTGCCATCAAAATAAGTAATTTTAGTCTGGTAATCCTGAGGAATAGGCCCGGGATTAGCAGGCAGCTGTAAAGGTGCATATCTATTAGCCATATTAACAGGGGTAAGCGGAACAACAGCGGTAAGCGGAACAACAAGGATAAGCGGAACAACTGGGGTTACTAGGATAATAGGAGTAGAAGCAGTGGTATATGTAGTAAACAGAGGTGTGGAAACGATGTTTGGAGAAATAGATGATGAACAAGGGGAAGTAGGATTTGAATGAAATAAAACTTTGACGGGGGTTGGAACACCACTAGGCTGAACTGTTTCAGGACTAGTATCAGCAAAATCTTCTTGCTGCTCTTGCTTCCTAAGGATCTTAGGGATTATATTGGGATTTTCAAAAATAGCTGGGGGATTTGGGTCTGGATTTGACCTTGTATATCGTGAATTTTTTTTGGGAGCCAGCTTCTAGCTTGTTTTTTGGGGATTTTTTCTAACAATACAGGTTAATCAGAAGCTTTTAGAGGTCGGATTCTTTCTCTCCGGAGCTTCAGACTGGTTTTGTGAGATTATATGAGGAAGTCCCTAGTGGAGTCGCCATTATGTTAGCACTCAGGTTGTCCCTAAGCTCCTGAAGGGATACGGCCGAGGTAACCACAAACCAATCTTTGGATTGTAGGTTCTAGCCCACCTGCAATCAAGAGGGCTCTCTCTTAATGATTTAGTTCGTTGAATGATGAATTTAGGCTAGTTATGGGGTTCAGGGGTTTTGTTTGTGTTTGGGTGGAAGGAGGATGCTTTCAAGTAAAGAGGCAATGCATAGTGTGATAAGTTCAAACCATTGGGAATGGAGTCATGGAGTAAGACTGCTGGTGCGTTTTATTGGTCACAAGAGGAACATGGATCAAGGTAGTTGCACATAAAACAACCTTCAAGCTAAAGAGATGGAATGAAATATAAGGAATGAGAGGCAATTAAGAATCTCTCACTCAACTTAACAGAGGGAAGGGAAATGAGCTCTATCTAGGGGCAGTTAAGAATCCCTGGATAACTATCATACATGGTGAATTAGGGCAAACATGAGCCATGTGGAATCCATATTTATGCCTAAAACAGATGAAAACATAAAGAAACATTAGAAATTGAGCATAGAGTGTAGTTAAACAATTTCTAAGCTAATATTTCTTTCTGTGGTTTAGATGGTGATTTATGAATGGAAAACAGAGGTAAGAAGCACTTATTGAATCATGTAACAGCACAAGAATTCCACAGTCACTCTTCAACCATTAAACACGGTAAACAATCCATTCTCCAAGCTCATAAGCAGTCTTTGATTATAGAAAAATATCAGATACACAGTGCGAGTCTTTCTTGGAATGCATTAGCCAACTATCCATCCAGTAACAACCAACCCTCAATACATTGTTCAGGGCTGTATATATAGGGTAAATATCCAAAAATATTTATTACAACTGACCTAAACAGGTCTACGGGAAAAAGATTTTTAAACCTAAACTTGTGTTGAAATTAAATGCAAGTAGATATCCTTTGAGCGGCGCCAGGGGCAGCTGGATCAAAATGAGTTAATATGGTGTCTTCGGTGGCTTGGTGTAGTGCTTCTGCAATAACTGTGCTTTGAGCTTTGGTCCACTGATCTCATGTGACTTTGATGTGCAGTAACTGTGATTTGAGAGCTTTTAAATGGCATCTATTGTTTTGTTGACTTTGCTGGAGGACTCTTTAATGTTTTCCTGCTTCGGCCGCTGATAGATCTTTACTGATACACTTTGCCACATCCTGATACTCTTTGACACGAATTTTGGCCTCACTTTTGCTGTGATACTCTTTGACATCTAAATCGGGACATCTCTCTCCGTGCTGATACACTTAAAACTGTTAAATCAGGCCTTTTCTGCCCTTTTCGGCGCAAAAACGACTGCTGAACAAAAGATTCCCCAAAGATTCCCCATTTTGGCCCATTTCCCGTAGCGATGCACGATTAGCGCTAATCGCACATCGAAAACTGCCTCTGTTTTTCATTCCGGGCTTCCGAAGCTTTGATTTTTCACTTGCGCGTTTTTTTAGCGGGTGACGTCAACGGTAGGATGGATGACATCAACATGACGTCATCAGTGGGACCCAGTACGGATGTGACGTCAGCAGGGTGATGTGGCAGTACAATAGGGTGATGATGTGGCAGTATGGTGGCAGGTCGACGCAGGTAGGAAGGGATGAGGTGGCAGGGTGACACGGTGCTTACATCACGCAATGGGAGGGCAATTTCCAGTTTTGGGCGCACCGCTTTTGCGCTTGGGCAGTATTGGGGAGGGGGCCTCCGCCACAGTCGGGAGGGCGACGCGTAGTGGGAGTACGATGAGAAAACTTCCCATCTCCCGGATGCTAACCCTCGACAGCTCGAGGCGGGAAAATATCCGCCCACCGTAGATCACACACGCGGCAGATCTGACGGCTGGCGGAAAAGGTAAAGCGACGGATGGATAAGAACGGGGCCCGCGCGAAATTATATTATGCTGTGGGGGTTTTAGACTTTAGGTTTGCGGGTTTTGGGATTATGTCCGAACGGGGTCAAATATTTATATGTGGGACTTTAGGATAAGGGTGGAAAGAGGGTTTTGTGCATAGGAAGAGGAGTTTATGCCATGGAAGGAGTCCAAAGGCATTACAAAGGGGGTTTTATACATTAGAGAAGGGACTTAATGCATAGGAAGGGGTCCTTTGCATTGGGAGATGGTTTTTTTGAGACAAAAGGAGGGCTCTTACTAAGTTTCAGATAAACTTAGCAATTCCCAAATGTTACTTTATGGTTATTTTTCAACCAGGGGGAGGGGATAAGTGTATAGGGGAGTTATTAACATAGTTTTAGTAGGGGAAGGGGAGATAGATAGGGAGCTACATAGTACAATTAGTAGTTAATATGAATAGTGATAAGAAAGCGCTAAGTACGTGAATCTTAGGCTATTAGGGGAAAATGGTCCATAAAGGAAGTATGAACATTCCTTGAGTAAATCAGAACTTTACCAAGGCAATTAATATGGGAAATGATGAAACTAAGAGATATCAAGCAAATCTTGATCTCTTTGGGGAAGTTAGTGAATGATTTGGTGAAGATGAAGAAGGGGGAGTTAGACATGCTTCGCTTGAAGTCCTTCAAATGGAAATTGCCTGAAATTTGTGACTTGAATAGATATGACACTTGAAAACATGAAATTGATCACAAATCAACATTCTGAAACCTCAAAACTACCTACCTAGCCTACTTACCTAGCATTTTTTCTTCTTTTTGGTTTGGGTGCACTTGGACTTGCGGACACAGCTTTTCAAATTTTTCTTTTTCTGTCCTCCTATATACAACTACACTTATTTCATCCAGGGCCTCAGATTAAGCTGTTGAGCACCCTCGCTTCTCTACCTATCTAAGAATCTACCAAGATTAAGCTGTTTGGACAGATATTCATTCTCTACATTCTAAAACAAGAAATTGAAACATAGGGAGACCAAGATTGAACTGTTTGGACCTCCCTTTAACTGAAATTCTTCAAAACTGGAATAGCACCTCAAAATGGGAACACAACAGTGGCATTTAGGCTAGCACACCCTCATGGCATCCTTCTTTGGCCTCTGTAGCAAATATGGAACATTGCAGCATGCAAAGTATGGCATATTTGGCATGTAAAAATGTCAATCATGAAAGATGAGTAACTTGTTGCAGCAGGAGGCTAACATGGTATTTGTCCTTCTTTGACAATTGTGTTTTTATTTGAGTCAAAGACCATAAATTGTCATTTTTTGTGCAGGGAAGTGCAATAAACCCTTACAATATTAATTGGGCATAAGGAAATAGTATGATTTTTCTTCTATTTTATTAATTATTTATCACATCTAACTTCTCCTCCTTCCTTTATTTTGTGGGTACTTTCATTTTCATATCTGGATTTGAAATATTAACTACGGGTGGAGTCATATACATGAAAAAACTCATTGAAGTACTACTTAGCTTTATCCCACCAAGCGCTTGCCTACAAGGTGCATGATTTAGTTTTGCATTTCATTTTATTTCGAGCAATTTTTTATTTCCACATTGAAAATCTTCCAAGACCATAGATGTTGATAAAAAATAGGGCAAACAAAAATAGGGTTTCTTTTATAATTATTTCTCTTGTTATATTGACAATTCTTGTGATATAATGTTAGTTCATCATCATCATTATTATTTTGTGTTCATCATCAAGACAATGCTAATAAACAAGATCACAATGCAAACAAGAACACCAGAAGTAGGCTTTGGCACTCAGAGGTATCTAGACTAAAACAGGTGTAATATTTTTTGTTTTGACTTAGGTCCAAATGTAACATATGATTAAAAATGTACTTGGTATCCAATAATCCTGAAGAGCATGGATATTTATTTTAAAAGATGACCAGATGTGGATTGAAGAAAAAGGGGAAAATAATAATAATCATGAAGGTTTTCATGCAAAACATTCCTTAAGGGATCTAGATCTAGATAAAACATAAAAGTTAGGACAATACAATATATATAATATGTGTACATTTGGGATATTGACATTATGTGTAACGTGCCTTTACTCTAGATTTAAATGATTTTTGCAATAAATCCCATAAAGAAATGATATTATTATTAAATAATGTATTCACTTTATTCATTAAATCATGTTTTAAAATGTATCCAAGGTACCCAGTATATTGTTATTATTTATGACAAGTTCCTATAAACTTGTCTAGATCCACATGGTAGCCCTTTGGCCCTGTGTCAGCACCATACAATGCCACATCAGTTGACATGTGAAAACTTACTTGCCCACATGTCGCCTCCTCATAAGGCCACATTTTCAGTTGGATGAAGGCCATTATTACTCCCCTGTAGTTTCCAATTCATTAGGGAACCAAATCCTATTTTTTAGGGTTTTTGGAGGAAAGCAACCCTCTTCAAGGAGGCTACCTATCAACTATTTTTTTTATAAATAAGGGGCTTGAGTAGCCCATTAGGTATTCAAACTTTTGGAGATTATAGTCAATAGTAGTGAAGGATTTTTCCTGAAATTTCAATTTTGTAATATTTCATGTATGAGCACATTACTTGATTGATGGCAAGCACTCTTTAGTTTCCAAACTGATTTTTCCTTAGGGGCTTGAGTCTCCTTGGGTTAGGGTCCAACCTAGGTACTCAAGCCTCATTCTTGTATTCTAATTTCCATGCATTAGTCCAATTATACGTTTCTACAATCTTATCTATGGAAATATTTTCTTTGTGGGGTTAGCCAATGATCTTGTCTCCAAGTTTTTTATGCATGTTGTTTTTATGAATCTAGCAATAAAGTATCTTATGCAGTAATTTTATTTTCATTCATTAGTTCAACTCATACTTTCTATTACTGAAATTATTTTCTACTATTAGTTAGTTTATTAGTCCACTTATGCATTATGGTTTAGGTTTATACAATAGTTCTTGATTTAGACAAAAATTCTTAGATATATTTAGTATAATTTTTTGTGCACTTAGCTTACTTAGATCATTATCTCTTTTCTTATTGTCATACATTTTTGCAATCTATTGGTGCATGAATTTCTGACCTGACAAGTTATAGGAAACTCTATATTTTCCTATTTGTTGCATGAACTGGTCCATTAAAGGTACCTGAGCTTGGGAAATACATCTTGAATCTTATCTAGCCCCCCTTTCTCCTTATCCATATCTTAAACCACATGTAGAATATATAATAATTCTCGTGAGTCTGTCACCTATAGCAAAATAGGGACTCTTGTAGCAACCCGCAAATTGCATCAAAACACCTCCAAACTAGCACCCAAAGCATTTTCATCCTTACTTAGAATGTTACAATGCACACTAGACTCTAAGGATGGCATTTAGTAGTTTAGAGACCTCGTAGAATCCTTAACCTAGTGGTTGTAACAAAATTGATTTCTTTTATGCAAATTAGGGTTTATTGTTTGAATTCTTGCTTTCAATTGCAAGTTTGTTTACCATGAATAGTAGAATAGATTTGAGCTTGTTCTATATTTTTTGAATTGATTTTATTTCCCTTCTTGCAATTAGGGTATGTTTACTTGTTTTTCTTTTACTCTCTACAATTTCTAAGTATTCCCTGTAGCACAACTAGCAAAGCAATCTATGTACAACCTATTTTCCCTCCACTTGCATGATATCAACAAAAAAAGAACTCATTTCATGTTGCGCACATAGTGTTGACCCCTCTTAGGTATGTACAAACCCCTGGTTGAAAAATAAAACCCATATCCCTTAAGAGTTGCAGCATTAATGTTGTAATACTAAAGGTTATCAATAGGTCCACACTAGTAGTTGTCAATGATCATGTGGTATGTGATGGTAGAAAAAGCACGTGTCAATGGTGTGTCATGGTGGCGCTAGAGGTTGATGCAGGTGTCATGTCACTAGAGTGGCATAATTTAATATGAAAAATGGTATCAATTGTTTTCAGAGTAGTTTTGGAAAATTCCCAAAACCCCCCAATGCTAATATAAATGTGTCATGTATGCAACATGAAGTATGGTCTTAATAAAGAGGATGGGAATGGTTAAATCCCAAGAAATCTAATCCCGATTATCAAATAGAGTCATAGATTTATGGTTGATCTCCATTGTCATATTTGATGGGGGCACAACCTGTATGTTGAGGTATTGGCAACAGATAGGACTTGCCCATCTGCATAGCCTATCTCAATACGCCATGTAAACAGGCACCAAGGATGATGGTACCCCTATCCCATCAAGGTATGAAAAGGAACTAAGTGGATTAGAAATATTAGGTTGGACCCCAGATAAGTAAAATGGAACAAAGATAAGGAAAAGCAAAAGAAGAACAAAGAAAGAAAATAAATGGGAGATAATGAAAGAAATAGAAAAGAGAAGAAAGCTAAAGGAGAAAAGGGGAATGTGATCAAAGGATGATGAGGTAAGGATAGGAGGTGAGGATGATGACATGGAACCATCCTAGGGTGCCACATGGAGCTAATTCCCATGTCATGACCACATTAAAAATTTGTTTATATTTTTCTCATGAATTATGGGTTCTAAACTTCAAGAAGCATAACTCCTCACTTAGAGCTTAAAATGGAGTATGGAAGTAGTCAATGGAAAGCCATTAAATAGGATAATCCATCCTTGAAATAAAAAGTAGAAGATAGAAATCCAAATATTTAAAGAATTAGAAAAAGGATTTATGTTGCATTAAAAGGGAGAATTAGGCAAAGTGGCCAACTTCAATGAACCATAACTTTTAGCCCAAATCTTGGATTTCAGAAAATGAATAGTTAATGGAATGTGAAGGAAGAGCGGAATTTAATTATCCACCCAAAAATTTGAATTGGGTAGTGAAATTTCTTCAAAAATCAAGAGAAGGCCTTTAGTGTCCTATAAGAGTAGAACATGTCTATGGTGTCACAAAAATGCAAAATATTGTTTAACTCTAATTTTTATTATTGACTAATAGATTTATTGCATGCACATTGTAGAATCAAGGACAAACATAAAAAGTAGGTTCAAAATGAGGAATAGAGACATGGAAGATTCATAAAGATATTATAACCACAAAGAGGAAGTTAGGCGAATGAATGTTAGCATAGGTAATGTTGAAATAAAATCAAATGGACATGTATAAGGTAGATCAAAGATTAAAAAGTTGGTGGAGACCATAAAGAGTCTCAAGAAAGATGCTAAAATATATGGTTGATAATTAAATGAAGATAAGATCCCAAGAGACCTAAAATCACCTTTACACCCAAAATTTGCAAAGCCTGCTTTCTTTCCTTTTTAAATAAATCATCCCCCTTCTCATCCTAAGGATTGGAGTGAGGTTTCTAGTACCAAGCTAGCTCATAGGTATACTCGCTTAATCATTCACAAGGATTGAAACTAATACAACAATATTCATAGGCACAAATATGTTACAACAATATTTATCAAGGCATTATAGCTCATCATGTCACTAGCATAGTTAACTATTATTATATATTAATTTAATTAATTAATTATTATGATTACATGAATTGACAACTAAGTTAGTTTCGTACTCCCATGACAAGAGGTCAATTCCCACTGCTACCATTAAAGAATAATAATAATATAAATAACCATAATAATATTATGGCCTATTCTTTTTCCATTGGGGGTTTGCAAATATGGGCTCGTGAAGCTATTCTCGGTAGAATCGCCTTTCTGCCTAGCAGTTTGTCTCTGGAATAATGGATGAAATGGGTTTCTTTTGGGATTAGCAGCCCTTTTTATCTTTTATTCATGTCCAATGACTTCTTTTTTTATGTTGGTGATGGTGTTGTAACAAAAACTAAAATAATGAAGAAAACCAAGAAATCTCAACCGAATGACCAAAACAAGAAACTGAATGGATTGGAATTTGTTATTTAACAATGATTCTCCACACATTACATTTCATAGGCATTTGTTAATTTTGTATCATCGACCGTCGTTACATAACTAATATTTCGGTATAAAACTGTCTAGTTACATTTTACCCAAAGTTACTAATTCGTTGTCAAACTAACAAACTCCACCTTGACAACAATTTTCCTAATTCCTTGCCCATGCCCATTCAACATCTTTCCTGCAAGCCAAGAGAAGCTAAACACCACCACAACTTCTCTACTATAACTGGCTTTATGAATATGTCTGCACAATTCTCTCGTGTATGGACCTTTTGAAGAGCTACTTTTCTGCCATCAATCACATGTCTCAGAAAATGATACCTTACATCAGTGTGCTTGGTTCTGCTGTGATAGGCAGGGTTTGTAGCCAAGTGAATAGCACTTTGACTGTCACAAAGTACATTCACTTTCTCCTGCGTTCTTCCAATTTCATCGAGCAGACCCCTTAACCAGATTGCTTCTTTACTAGCATCTGAGGCAGCTATATATTCGGCTTCAGTAGTGGACAATGCAACTGTTTCTTGAAGCTTTTACATCCAACTAATTGCTCCACATGCAAGAGTAAAGACATAACCTGTAGTAGATCTTGTTTTGTCCAAATCACCTGTTAGCATCTACATATCCGCAGACTGATCCTTCACTACCATTAAAGATGATGCAATGGTCACTTGTGCCTCTTAGATATCGAAGCACCCATTTCACTGCTTGCCACTGTTCTTTACCTGGATTTGCCATGAACTTGCTGACAACTCCAACTGCATGTGAAATGTCAGGTCTTGTAGATACCATCGCATACATTAAGTTGCCTACCGCATTTTCATATGGTACATGAGACATATACTGCTTTTCTTCATCAGCTCTAGGACTTAAAACTGAAGAAAGCTTAAAATGGGAAGCTAGTGGAATATTAACAGGTTTCACATTGTTCATAGAGAACTTTTCAAGTATTTTCTCCACATACTTTTGTTGTGATAACCAAAGCTTACCATTTTTCCTGTCTCTGTGTATCTCCATGGCCAAGATATGTTTTGCTACTCCAAGATCCTTCATATCAAACGTCCTAGAGAGTTGAGCCTTTAACCTGTTGATCTCTTCCATGCTTTTGCTTGCAATAAGCATATCGTTAACATACAAGGCTAAGATAATGAATATGCCATTGAAACTTTTGAAGTATACACAATGATCATACTCACTTCCTATAAAGTTCTCGCTCACCATGAAGGAATCAAATTTCTTGTACCATTGTCTGGGAGACTACCTCAGACCATACAATGATTCTTCGCACATTACATTTCATGGGCATTTGATAGTTTTATATCATCAACCGTCGTTACATAACTAATATATTGGTATAAAACTATCTAGTTACATTTACCCAAAGTTATTAATTCGTTGTCAAACTAACAAGCACCATAAAAAACATCTGTGACCACTCAAAATCTTAAAATTTAACACCTATAACTTAGATTTACAAAAATCTCTATCAAAATTTCTATAATTTTCAGAGAAAAACAATCTAATACTCTAACTAAACTAAGACCATATAGTTTGGCCCAACCAATACTTCACATTGATCATTGATTATGGTATCGAGCATGTACTCAAAATTAACCGGCTTCGTTTGGCATTGGGCAATGAGAATAGTAGTGGTGTATTGTTGGTTTCACTTGATTTCCCAATGATCATGGCATAGGCATTCCTCTCATTAAAGCTGACTTTGTTGTCCTTGGGATTGAGCACTTTAAAGCTGATTTTTATTAGTTTTGTTTAGTATTAGGCAACAGGAATAGTAGTTGCGTATTGTTGGTTCCACTTGATTTTCCATTGGCTATGGCCATTCCTCTTATTAAAGCTGACATCGTCCTTTGGATTGAGCACTTTCATTAGTGTTAAAGTCAGAGTTTTATTAGTTTTGTTTGGCATTGGCCAATAGGAATAGTAGTTGTGTATTGTTGTTTTTACTTGATTTCTCATTGATCATACTCATTAGGGGTTAAATTTGATAGTTTTGTTTTATTTTTAATTTTTAAATTATTATATTTTATGACTTGTAATATTTATTTTTACTGGTTTTATTTAATTTTTACAAATTATATTCACTAACCTAAATCTATCTTAACTTGTTATCAAATCTCTCAACTATTTATTTTTGTGAGTCACTTTGTAATAAAGTAAAAACACTATAAATTCAGTTTCAAAGTGGTTGGCGGATTTGTTTTCGTGCGAGAAACATTAAACAACCAACAACCCTCCAGTTCTAAGATTGCTTTGGTTCTCAACCTGTTAGGTGAAGATCTTTGTCATATCTGACTTTTAAGTTTATATATATATAAAGTATAGATCCATCTTAAATATGAATCTAATATGAGAGCTGAAAAAAAAATTAAACGAGCGAAAAAAGTTACTGATTTTAAGTTTTATATAATATACCATTAGATCATCTTAAATATGAATCTAATATGAAAGCTTAAAAAATAGACTAAAATTGAGAAAAAAAAAGTTACTTGACTTTTAAATTTTTATATATATACCAGTATAAATTCAGAGCTGAAAAAATAGACTAGAACTGAGCGAGAAAAAGTTCAAGTTGAAGAAAAACGTGTAATTTAAGAAATTGGCGTTGTAATTGGTTTGAATCCAAAATCAACCCATCAATGATATCTCTATTTTTATATATTTGTTGAATAGAAGATCGGAACACTAGCATCAATCTATGAATTGAATGACACTTGCAAACAAACAAGGTCAAGATTAATGGCAATCTGTGAATGGAATGGCATTTTTAAACAAACGATAACAAGATTAACAGCAAGATGTGAATGAATGGAATGACGTTTGCAGACAATAACACGATTAGCATGGAATCACGCAACATCCCTCAATCGCAGTAGAGCAGTCAACTCTCAGTTATCAAAAGATGTATAAGTCAGATATAATATCTCACGTGCTACAGGAGCTGTCCAGTGCAGATATTTCTATATTAGTTTCACTGTGGAGGCGGCTGTAATTTTAATTTCAACTTCAATTTTTAATTTTGTAAAGGTTGAAACTTGACCTGAACCCCGTGTGTATATATATTATATATATATATATTATATATATATATAATTAAATTAATTAATGAAACTGGCCATTAACCAGCTAGTCAATATGATTGTTTTTAAAATTATTGGCCAAAGTCTAAAAAGGCAGAAAACCTGTAAACATCGTCAAATTTAACCCGTGATGGTCATGTGCATTCCTCTCATTAAGGAGTTGACCTTGTCGTCCTTGGGATTGAGCACTTTCCTTACTGTTAAAGCTGACATTGTTGTCTTGGGATTGAGCACTTTCATTATCGTTGAGGGTGTTGCCATAGTTCTAACCTTTTCTTCATACAGTTTATCATTCTCGAGTTTGTTTCTTCACGCAGTTAATCATTCTCGAGTTTTTAAATTTCGTTTTGGAAGAGGTGGCGTTTTTCAATTATTTTATTTTTTTCAACATCAACATGTGTATATACTAAAGCCAATAATTTATTTAAAGTTATAATTTTGATGAAGCTTAATACTTGGATGATAATAAAAAATAGGAATAGAGACATTTCAGATTTCAAGCTATAATTTTGATGAAATTTAATGGTGGGTTGATAATAAAAATTAGGAATAAAGACATTTTAGAATATTATTCGTTTTAAAATAATAGTAAAAATCAAAGATGTATGAGGTCTTACTTATATTTTATGAAATGAAATTAATAAAGTTTCTCTAAGTAGATAATCAATTTTTGCTACAAGAAAGGATCACCTTTCTTTTAAGTAGAGTTCCTTTTCCCGGATAAACTGTGCTGATAAAGTTGAGAAAAAACAATTACATACCTTATAACCCCGTGTATGTAATTTTATAACTTTTTTAAATAAATAATAATAAAAAAATAAGTTTTGAGTTCAGTAGCCATTCTTTCATATATGGTGACCTTGTTTGGGATGGACCACACTCAGTGCTATTGAAAGATTTCCCATAGTGAGTTGATGGACCTTCGATGTGCCTTGATCCTGTAGCCTGTTTGGTGCTATTTTTGCCAGCACGAATGAAATAAACATGCATACTAAATGGCTAACTCGAAGATCTTTTGCCTTGTCTGTGCGTGAGTCAGTGGACAACCTTCAGTTCCACATGTAGAGGGTTAGAATTCTTTCGTGGGCGACACTTTCGACTGGAGAAGAACATCTGTTAGTGTATTGAATTTACTCTTTGTTGGTTTCATGATCTCCGTAGAATGGACGGTTGCAGCCTGGTTTTTGTTGGTGTCGAGCTTCCCATTGTCATCTGAAATTCAGTCCCCGGCAACTGGTAAAAAATGAGTAATTTTACATCTTTTCCATTTGCCTTACGCACTGTGTCGAGATTAAGTTGCTTGACTTGGGAAAAGGTGAAGGGTTTCTCCTGGATTTGCTGTTGGCCTGGCATTGCGCAAGGAAATTTGTGATAGAAATAACTGTTACACTATATTAGTTGGTTTGGGTTTATTGTAATTTGTTAAAATATTTTTTCAACCACAATTTTTTTACTTAAGATCCGTTGGATTTCATATTTTGATTTTGAAATGTAATATAAGAATATTATTTGGTGTGTAATTTGTGTACCATATTTGCTACTTAGATTTATAATCATTCACAAATTAGCTATGCCAGTTAAAAAGGATAGATGTTCTTGATGACCTCTTCTGCTTATGACTCGCAGAGGTATATGCAATTTACTAGATTAGGTTGTTGAACAGGGTGATGTAGCAATGCCAAGCATTGGCTTTATTGTGAATCAGCCGACCATGCAGGTAAAGGTTTTTCCACAATACAGTGTGTTTATATGACTGCATGATCCATCTGTCAAGAGCTGGCAACTGAGTGTATTTTTATCTAATTTGACTAGATATCTAGACTAATATGCTCCAGTTGGACAGGGGAAAATACAGAATCCTATGTTGGCACCCCGAGTCAAAAATTTGATCGCGCCCATATACATCCAATTACCGAATATTCGGGGGAATCGGGCAATCTATATAAGGATGCCCGACACCGCTAATCCCCATCAGGTCACATACATTTTTAGCATACATGAATTTTTTAAGACTTATGTGACATTACACGGAATCACGGATGGTCATGCATACCATGGCGAAAGTTTCTGGCATCTCCTTGCCTGAGGATTTCCGACTGTACCACCACCACGAGACCATCAGACTGCGAGGGTATAAGATACGTCGTAGTCTTTAATGTGACGTTTGCACTCGACAGGCGTTAAACGTCCCATGTCATACCATCAGCGCCCATACCATCAATACATCATTCCGTTTGAATTTTGAATTTTGTAATTGGCCGCGCTATGGTAGAAACCAGAAATCTGTCTGCAGCAAGCAGCTTACTGATTTTCTTGATTCCTCGCTGTTGCTCCGGCCACGACTGAGGGTCTGTCTCCCAGATCTTGTTTGCTTCTCAATTTATCGCCATGTCTCAATTTCATCACGGGATCGAAAAGGAGCCAATCAAACATTGTTGCAGCAACCTCAAGTTTGTTGTTACTAATGACATTATATGTCTGTGTGAGATGTTTACTGTTAGTTTAGAGTATACATAACACATAGCAGATTTATACCGAGAGACTTAGATAGTACTAGAAAATAATAATCTCAGAAACATACAAATGGAGAAACAACAAGATTACTCAAACAGAAACAGTGGAATAGATAAAACAATCATTGGAGAACAGAAATCATTTTGTATTATGTAACAGGCCCTAGACCTTGGCTTGCATTCCTTGGCCACAACAATTACAAATTTATAGAGGCTGAAGAAGGATCTAGAATCCTGCATGTGATTTAAATGGAGATCTAGAAACTAATTGCGGTGTAGAAGAAGGATCTAGAATCCTGCATGTGATTTAAATGGAGATCTAGAAACTAATTGCGGTGTAGAAGGATCTAGAATCCTACATGTGATTGAGATGGAGATCTAGAAACTAATGGCGATGTAAAAGGATCTAGAATCCTGCATGAATTTGGCTTCACATTTAACATTCTCCCACTTGAAGCCAAATAAGATTCATGAATCAAGTCAAACCAAGTCCTACCGTGCCTCTACATAGCTCATGTTTATTTCGTGGTAGAATCTTAGTGAGAATATCAACAGGGTTCCTATCTGTATAGATCTTTTCCAAGGATAATTGTTTCTCTTCCAACACATGTTAGATCCAATGGTACCTTAAGTCAATGTGCTTGGTTTTTGAATAAAATGTTGGGTTTTCGTCAAGTGAATGGCACTCTCACTATCACAATATAACACATACTTGTCCTTTTTTATTACTATCTCTCCTAGGAATTGTTGCATCTACAACATCTCTTTACAAGCTTCTGGTGTAGCTATATACTCTGCTTCTATTGTATAGAGGGCTACTATTCTTTGTAGCCTTAACACCCAAGGTACTGCTGCACCTACAAATGTATACAAATAACTTGTAGTGGACTTTCTGGTGTCCATATCTCTAGCCATGTCTGCATCTGTAAATCATTCAAGCATAGTCTCATCATGACCAAAAAATAAACAATAATGACTAGTACCCTTGAGATACCTCAAAATCCATTTTACTGCTTTCCAATGTTGTTTCCCTGGATTGGCAAGGAATCTACTCACTACTCCCACTGAATATGCAATGTATGGTCATGCGCATACCATGGCATAGATCAAACTGCCAACTGCTGAAGCATAAGGAATCTTGCTCATCTCTTCTTTCTACTTGTCATCACTAGGACATAATTCAGTACTCAGCTTGAAGTGGGCTGCAAGGAGTGTACCAACTGGCTTGGCATCATTCATATTAAACCTAGCAAGCACCTTCTTGATATATTTTTCTTGTGACAGACAACCTTTTTTTTTTCTTGTTACACATAATCCGCATGCCCAATATCTGTTGTGCTGGTCCCAAATCCTTCATTGCAAATTTGCTACCCAAATCTTTCGTCAACCTATTGATCTTATTCTTATCATGCCCAACAATCAACATTTCATCCACATATAACAATAATATGATATATTTTCTTTGATCATACCTCTTGATATAGACACAATGGTCAGCTTCCAACCTCTAAAAACCATGTTCCAACATGAATGAATAAAATTTCTTATACCATTATCGAGGTGCTTGTTTCAATCCATAGAGACTCTTCTTCAACCTACAAACAAGGCCTTCTTTGCCTTTTTCTATGAAGCCTTTTGGTTGCTCCATATAAATTTCTTCCTCCAATTCACCATGAAGGAAAGCAGTTTTTACATCTAACTGTTCACATTCTAAGTCTAAAGCAGCAACTAGACCAAGAATGACTCTAATGGATGACATTTAACAACAGGTGAGAAAATTTTAGTGAAGTCAATACCTTCTTTTTGGGCAAAACCTTTCACCACCAGCCTTGCTTTATACCTCTCCTTCTTTTTGTCACCTTCATGCTTAATCATGTAAACCCATTTGTTTTGTAGAGCCTTTCTACCTTTTGGCAGGTTTACCAACTCCCAAGTTTTATTTTTCAACAAAGAGTTCATTTCTTCTTGCATTGCTTTCTTCCATTCTTCATTGTGCTCAACTTTATAGGCTTTTTGAGAAAACAACTAGGCTCACCTTCATCAGTCAACAAAATATAGTTTGAAGGAGGATACTTTTGTGAAGGCTTATGAGGCCTAGAAGATTTTTGAACCAACTGTGGTGGTGCATTATCAAGTTGAATCTCCTGTAAAGGTTCTTGCAAGATTCCTTCTTCTTGTTGTTCATCATCTTCCACTTGTCGTTCTTCATGCTCTTGAATTTGTTGTTCATTTTCTTGTATTGGTGGTATGTTTTCTTGCTGCTCTTCAAACCTGTCAATAACCTTTTTGACCTCCAACTCACCTATAGTCCTCTTGAACATTTCTAACTCATTAAATATAACATCCTTGCTTCTAATAATTTTATGTTTGACTGGATCACATGGACGATAACCAAAATCTTCATCTGCATATCCAAAAAAAATGCATTTCATAGATTTATCATCTAGCTTAGTTCTATTTTCTTTGGGAATATGTACAAATGCTTCACATCCAAAGATTTTCAAGTGAGAATAATTCAAATTCTCACCATTCCAAACTTCTTTAGGGATACCGCCATCCAAGGCTGTAGTTGAAGATTTATTTATGAGGTAGCAAGCAGTCCTGACTGCTTCAACCCAAAAATTATTCTCTAAACAAGAATTGGACAACATACTTCGCAACTTTTCCATAATGGTGTGATTCATTCTTTCTACGACACCATTTTATTCTCCACCATTATCTGTTCTTAAACACTTGAGCAATTTGTTAGTCTCTCTTTCAACAACAACATGGAATTTTTGAAATATTCCAAACACTTCACTTTTACTTTTCATAGGATATGCCCAAACCTTCCTGGATGCATTTCCATCTATAAATGTTACAAAATATGATTTTTGCTCCTCCTAATGATTTGATGTTAAACAGGCCAACACCATCTGGTGTACCAATTCTAACACATTTTTCTTTCTATCATGCACTTCTAAGGAATTGAAAACCCTTCTTTGGTTCTACCAGTATATACAATGCTCACAAAGATTCAAGATTGTAGGATTTCAAAGCCTTGGCAAAAATTTTTTACCAACAGGATTTTTTAAGCCACTTCTTTGCTCAGTGTGACGCCAAACCGCTTATGCCACAGATCTACTGAATTTCCTTCTTTTGTGACAATAGCCAAATCTAATTTTCCTATCAGTGTCTTCAATGTGTATAATGATCCTATCTTGGGTCCTTTAGCCATGACCAATGCTCCTTTGCTAATTTTCTAGCCTCATTTTCCAAAGCTTGTGGAATAGTCTTCATCATCCAGTCGTCCCATAGAGATTAAACTCATGCACATTTCTGGTACATGCCTATCTTGTTTCAACAATATATCTTCTCCATCTTTCATCTAAAATTGGACATCTCCCACTCCGACAATACTGCAAAAATGATTATTCCCCAAATGCACTCTACCATAATCACCAAGATTATATGAAACAAAACTATCTTTGCATGGCGTTACATGGTGAGATGCCCCAGAGTCAAGGATCCAATCAAAGCTACTGCTAGATGTATATACACATGCATCATCTATTGAAATAGTAAACAACACATCACCATCTGTGGCTATAGCAGCAGCCTTACATTCATTTCTGCTAGATGACTTGTGATTTGCATTAGATGGTCTCTAATCCTTTTGTTGTTTCTTCCAAAATAGACATTCTTTCTTCATGCGCCCGAGTTTGCCACAGTGAAAGTAGATGATCCTTCCTCTCCTTGATTTTGATTGGCCTCTCAATCTTGATCGCCCTTGTCGGCCTCGATCCATTCTCCTACCATGATCAACTAGAGCTAGAGCTTCTCCTCCCTGGTTTTCTGCAATTGACTTGCATCGCAGTTCCTCATTCATTAAATTGTTGTTGACATCATCAAACTTTAGGCTCCCTGCAGTTATTGAAGTGCTCATAGCTACAATCAAATTTTTCCAGTTGTCTGGCATAGAACACATTAGCAAAATAGCTATAATTTCATCATCTAAAATGATTTTAACAGAGGCAAGCCGATTAGTAATAATATTAAATGCATTCAAGTGCTCAGCAACTAAATCACCCTCCTTGATTTTGAGATTATAAAGCTTCTTCATCAAGAAAACTTTATTTGATGCCGTGTTCTTCTCATATAGATCATGGAGCTTCTTCCATAATCCTTCTGTCGTCTTTTCTCAGGACACATTGAAATACACATTCTTTTCTAGATATTGGCAGATTGTTGCAATCGCCTTTCTATCTAGTTTATTCCATTCTTCATTTGTCATCGATGAGGGTTTCTTTGTTGTGCCCTCAATCGACAAATTCTTATCCTTCAAAATCAGTATATCCTCCATCTGTGATTTCTATAGGGCAAAATTAGCCCCGGTCAATTTCTCCATATATGTAACTGTTGTCTCGATTTTCAATATTTTGATGCCAAAAAAAAACTCCACTTAAAAATAAAACTTTAATTATTACTCTTTAAAATTTAGTAATAATGACCTTCCTCCTTTTAAAATACCCTTTTCAAAATTCCTGCTCCTTTAATATATTTTTCAAAATTCCAACATATAATTATATAAATATAAAAACATATATAATGTTTTAACTTTTCACATTTCACACATACATATGTTGGTTTGAAAAAAGAAAACTTGATGTATACTTGCAAGCTTGATGTAAAAAAAAATTACAAACTCCACATAAAGCACTTACGCACTCCACGTTTTGGGCTTCATGGCACGTTTCACCATATCCCCACAACCTTTTTATTTCTTGCAACAACTTTCTTAACATTCCTCAGCTATTTCCTGAATAGATCCTTTTCATGGACTCTCTTCTTTGCAGTGCTTTCTGATTTCCTAGACAGATCCTTCAACAACTCTAGAGATAACAGCCAGTGTTTTAATGAATGCTGCCAGAGTAAGGCAATGGTACTAAACGACTTGCACAATGGATATTCGGTCGTAGCTCCGATACCAGTTGTTAGTTAGAGCATACATAACACACAATAGATTTATACTCAGAGACTTAGACGACAATAGGAAAGAATAATTTCAGAGACAAACAAATGGAGAAACAACAAGATTACTCAATCAGAAACAACAAAATAGATAAAATAATCACTAGAGAACAGAAATCACTTTGCATTACATAACAGGCTTGGACCTTGTCTTGCATTCCTTGGCCAGAGCAATTACAAATTTATACAGGCTGAAGAAGGATCTAGAATCATGCATGTGATTTAGAGGGAGATCTAGAAACTAATGGCAGTGTAGAAGGATCTAGAATCTTGCATGAATTTGGCTTCACACTTAACATTTACTAGTAACAAACCCTTAGGTCAGCCCATTGATCAGAAGCAAGCCGTAGTCATGTCAACCGCATTCAAAGGACCACGCCGCCTCTCAGTGAATGCAACGGTAAGCAATTTCTACTACTAGTTCTGACTCTATTTCTGCTACTCTTTTGGTTCAATTTTTTGTTTTCTGGTAGCTATTGGCATTCCCATTTCCACTCCTGTGAGATCTCTAGGCTCTGTGCCTCCTCTGCCAAAGGGTGTTCCTCCAACCAATTCCAGTGCTATAAATAGTACGACTACACTGGGATCTAATTCCTCCTCTGTGAGTGAAGGATCTCTAGGCGTTTCGTATAATTATATTGAAGAAAATTGATGTTAAAATGAAATTGTTTAGATTAATAAATGGTTTCATTTTGAAATTTGAAGCATTGCGGTCTTTGCCTTTGTCATGATCGTGAAAAGGAGGAAAAATATCTATTTCGATCCGAAATAAATAAAGAAAAGTATGAAATAAATACTTCTGGGGGGCTGTGGTGCATTAGGAAAAATACAAGGGCTTTCTGGACTGGTAGAACTTTAGGAGGTAGACATCTGGGGGTGTTGTGATATACAAAAATAAAGCAACAATTTGGGAATTCCATACGTTTAGTCATCCCAGGTGATACTTACAACTGCCAGGAGGAAGAGATGGTGGCAACTTTGCAAGAGGATGTTTTGCTGAACTATTTTCGCAGGTTGTTTTCGACATGAAGATGTTGGCACTTCACATTTCATAGTAAACTCTTTGATTTGTCGTGGAGTGTAAATATCAAAAATATGTTGTGAAGGTGCTAATCTTAGTTGTGTTATATTGATCAAATTTAAATTAAATTAAATAAGTGAAGAACAATTACACTAAAAATGCGGAAAACAAATAAATTAGGACAAATAGTTGTCTTCATATAAATTAAATTATAGATGATGATGAAGGTATATTTCAAGTTAAAAAATTAAATGGTACCTCATTGACTTGAGAAGCTATATGATTGTTTCTATCACATTATAATCTCAGTTGTTTCGAATAGTGTTGTAACGGTAATAGAACTAAAACCTAAGAAATAAATATAATATAAAAAGAAATTGTTTTTACATGGAACCATATTCAGCTTTGGATACTGATCCCTGCAAGTCATTAATACTTATTGATTACAGTCTGTAGCACTCGACATCACTTATGCATATTCCGTGTGTGATTTTATATTACACAGTCCACAAGGTAATGCTCACTTGGCCTCCACTAGGTTAGCCATTCTTGCCCAGACTTTGGTTAGCTGATCCTAGCACGTTGGGACACACAGCATGATGACGACCAGGGATGTTGCATGCATCTACCAACTGGTTCTAATATCCTGCGACATCTGTCTTGCTATATCTATGTTGATTTCGGCCAGGCGATCTGACGGTGGGGAGGGTTTAGGGTTTAACCCCTAACCACTTTCTCGCGCCTGGCACTTCGTAGATACATTATTGTTGTTGAATCGATGTTTCTTGTTGTTCTGTGACAGTATGGTTTGGTGAAGATCGGAGGTCGACAACTAATCCTTCTACGGTTTGCCTTGGTTACGGTGTTTAGTCTCGTGAAGGCAGGTAACCTTGGCAACGTGACTTTAAGAAATTTCGATAGTTTTCATTTTCTGAGTTGGTTTGGAACTCCGTCTCGTATTGGGATTGAAGGTTTGCTGCCTCTGTCTATGGTATTTCAATGGTCTGCCAAAGCTACGGAAGAGGCTCTGCTTTGAAAATCCTTTTTGGGAGGTAAGCTCATAAACCACTGTGTTTCTTCCTAGGCATTTATAGTCTTTTGAATTTGAATCCATTAACTAATGAGGTTTGATGTATTTGCAAGTGGGTTGCTCGATGAAGAAACCTTCAAGTTTTAGGTATGAATTATTCCTCTTTCCAACATTATGCATTTTGTAAATTTCGTTGTCAGTTAACGTCATACTAACTTCCTACTTGTTTGTGGCTGTCACATGTACCTTCCCCTATCTACTCAGTTCATGAAAGCTTGGAAAGCGTACATTTGAAGTTTAGGGGCTTACGGTTTCAATGGTCATTTCCAAGTTGGAAAAACTTATCTCTCGTGCATAACTATTTGGCTATGAAACGATTATCTACTCAATAACATAGGACCTATGCATCGAGCCGAGCTCTTTGCTGAGAGTTACTTAGATTCTTGGTTCTTAATTAATAAATGTTTAATAGAACATACAAACTTTGTGCATGGAACGAGTAATTTGGAGAACTATCAGTTCCTAATAGACCATGAGTTTCTATGGATATTTCTCTATTGTGCCTTATTTTTATGTTAAGTTATCTACATGAATGGACTCTGATGGTTTTGGTCATATTGACCCATTTGAGCCATTTTGGAATTGTAAGCTATTTCTATAGTCATATATATATATATATATAATTATATATATTATTTATATATATATATATATATAATATATATATATATATAAATATATATATATATAATATATATATATATATATATATATATATTATGCAGTTAAACTTATCTGTTTCAGTATTTAAATGATATTCTAGTTGTATCCTTTCTAATTTATTGATGGGCTGAGATTGCCTTTGTTCTCTTACTTGGAGTATTAAAAATTTAGCGAATTTGTCTTAGTTTGCTCGGCCCTTCCAGAATAATTTGTTTAGAGTTTTTTATACTAGGAGTCACCTGGGTTACTTCTGGAATGACTTGCAGTCTTTTACGCTTTCCATATTTTTCGTAGTCCTATAAATTTTTGCATGGTTTATTGCTATTGAAGCACATATACTCGTTCGGCATCTCCAGAACATTTCTTTGTTAACATGAATTTTACAATGAGTAACATTGAGTTATTCCTGTAATGGTTTATGGTGTATTAACTAGTACCTGTTTGACTCTACAATGTAATATGTAAATGAATTTGACAATAATCATATAGGGTTTCACACAGATTGTCCCACTGTTTATATATGAGAAATACGCTTAACACTTTAGGAATGTATGTTTGTTTATTTACTATATAAGGTTATTCTCCATAATGTACTAGAACTACTTGCTAATTCTTTCATGCATTAACATCATATATTGTCTATTGTTTTATCTGTGTAACTTGTAATTTCTATTCTCTGTCTTAATGCACTTTCAAATAATTTCTTCATTTAATCATTGTGTACATAAGTAATTATTCTAGCGTTAATTTGTATTGAGAAGTCCTATTTTGTCATTTAAATTGTTTTTCCACAGTGCAACATTAATTCTTAATGGAACTTTCTATGATACTTATCTATTCAATAATAGCGACCTCTAATATTCAATCATTTTTTGCAATTATGTCCAGACCCTCCCCCGAGCACTTTCTTTGGTTCACAGTTAAATATTTCCAGCTGTTGTCAAGTACCTTGGGCCTCCGGACTCCTGTCCTACCTCGAGTCCTGTACTTTTTTCTGACTGTTCTTGAGAATTCTACCATTGGTTTATTCCACCCAGCTCTAGGATATCTCCCGGATCCTTCCCCCCCATCTAAATCTCCCTTCAGGGCAGATGGGTAAATGTCTTCTGTAACTATTTCTTTTAATTAATGTAAAAATCTTCTATTTTTGTTAAAGTACCTGAACTCCTAATTACCAATAATTTAGGTATCCAAATATATGTTTCTTGGCCTTCCAACCTCAGTCACTTATTATTTAACATCATAATGTAATAAAACTAAAGTAACAAATGGTAAAGAACGTCTTAGTAACCACAATAATTTTTATGCATTTTTTGGGTGTTACATCTCCCCCCACCCCCCCATATGAGGAACAACATCCTTGGTGATCTCTCTACTTTCAGAAAACAACGTTGGATAAGTTTTTTGCATAAATTCCTCTTCTTCCCAAGTGGTCTCATCTGGGCTAAAGTGCTTCCACTACACTTTAACCTAGGCGATGACTCACTTCCACAAGATAGTTTCTCTCTGATTGAAAATACAAAGAGGTTCTACTAGAAACTCTTCTTTCGGTTTTGTAACAGTCATAAAATTAAAACCTAAGAAATAAATATAATATAAAAAATAAAATAAAAATTGTTTTTTACATGGAACCATATTCGACTTGCACAAAAATAATTCATAGTCACAACCCTTTTCCAAAACAGTCTATCCAAAAGTCATTTATCTCACTTAACCAATTACCTGAATATTTTCCCAGTGAATGATATGCTGAGGGTTATACATATATTTTTTTAGAAAGGACACATGGAACTCATTGTGGACTCGAATGTGGCTTGGTAGTGCAAGCTTATAGGCCACTGGCCTAATTCGTTCCAAGACTTGAAAGGGTCCACAGTATTGGGGTGTTAACTTAGCACAACCCCGCCATCGTAAGGAACTTTTCCGTGGCTTTACTCTTAAATACACATGATCCACCGATTGAAATTCTCTCTATGTCCTCTTTTTGCCTACATACACTTTCTGTCTAGCTTGGGCCACCCTTAGATTTTGTCGAACCTTCTTAACAGTCTCCTCCATTTCTGCTAGCATGTCAGGACCCAACGCTAGTTTATTAACTGGATTATTCCAATCTATGGGCACCCTGCACTTTCTTCCATACAACACTTCAAAGGGGCTCATGCCCAGTGATTCATGATGTCCATTATTATACACAAATTACACTAGATGGAGATAGTCTTCCCACTTATGTGGCTACTGCATCACCAACATGCATAGCATGTCTTCCAACACTTGATTTACCTGTTCGGTATGTTCATTCATTTGAGGGTGGTAGGCAGTACTAAATTGGATGTCAGTACCCAATCCTGAAAAGGGAGATTACTATAATGTGGATGTAAATTTTACATCCCTATTGGAAATCACCACTTTGGGTATTCTGTGTAGATGAAAAATTTACGTCATAAATATGTCTGTGATCGCCACAGTTTTGTAGGTGGATTTCACAGGTATGAAGTGAGAAGTTTTACTCAATTTGTCTACTACCACCATAATTGAGTCATGTTGCTTTTTGGTGCGAGGTAAGTCGGTGATGAAGTCTAGAGATATGGTCTCCCATTTCCTTTTCAGAATGGGAAATGGTTGTAACAAACCGCGGGATGCTGATGTTTTGCCTTCACCAGCTAACACTCCAAACATTTGGACAAGTACTCTGTAACATCCTTCCTTAACCTGAGCCAAAAATACCCTTTCCTGATGGCTGAAAATAGTTTCTGGTAACCTAGGTGTCCAACACATGGTTTCCTATGAAACTCATCCAATATCAATTATTTAACCGAATTTTGGTTAGGAGCATAAATTATGTCATTAAAAGTAAGAAGCTTCTCAGAATTTATTTCAAGCTCTGTTTTTTCCTTTTTTAGCAGGGCTTCCTTTGTCTGTTGCCAAAGGAAAGTATACTCTAGATCTTTGATAGATGCTCCCTTTATGATTTTAGGAATATTTGAGTTTACTTGGCTCATTTGGACCTCATAAATACAATCTACTTTTCTGCTCAATTCGTCGACCATGCAATTTTCCTTCCCTTTAAGATGTTTCATTTCGAAATTGAATTCACTTAAAAATGTCTTCCATTTAAATTGTCGAGCATTTAATCTAGACGGGTTGAAGAAATTTGTAAGGCTACTATAATTCACTTAAAAATGTCGTCCATTTAAACTGTCGAGCATTTAATCTAGACTGGTTGAAGAAATTTGTAAGGCTACTATTCATTAATAGCATAAATTTCTTCCCCAACACATAGTGTCGCCACATTTTCAGTGCATGCACTACTACTATCAATTCAAGGTCATAAGTAGAATATCGTTGTTCATACTCCTTCAACTTCCATGATTCATAAGCAATAACCTTTCCTTATTGTGTCAGCACTCTTCCAACACCATCTTTACTTGAGTCCATGGAAAACACGAATTTTTTTTCCAGATTTGCTACCTTTAACACAGGTGCGGTGGTAACCAAGTGTTTTAGTCTTTCAAAACTTTGCTGACACTCGGCTTTCCATTGGAAAGGCGCCCCTTTTTCTGTAAGGAGGTCATTGGAAAGGCGATTTTTGAAAATCCCTCAATGAACCGATGGTAGTACCCGCCAAACCCAATGATCTAATATCAATGACATTATTTGGTTCTGTCCATTCCATAATTTTTGATCTTCTCCAGGTCCACCGTTATTCCATCTGATGATATAACGTCACCCAAGTATCGAATCTAATCTTTGAAAAAGACACACTTGCTGAATTTAGCATATAACTTATTTTCCTGTAGAGTTTGCAATACTATCTTCAGATGTTCTTTATGCTCCTCCTGATTCTTAGAGTATATTAAAATGTCATCAATGAAAATTAGTACAAATTTATCAAGGTGGGGTTGGAAAATACCGTGCATCAGACTCATAAAGGTGGTTGGGGCATTTGTGAGGCCAAATGGCAACACCATGAACTCGTAATGACCATAACGAGTACGGAATGATGTCTTGTAAATGTCTTCCTCCTTTATTCTTATTTGATGGTAGTCGGATCTTAATTCGATTTTCGAGAATATTTTAGCTCCTTGCACCTCATAAAATATATCATCGATACGTGGTAAATGATATTTATTCTTGATGGCTAGTTTGATTAATTGAGAATAATCGATGCATAGTCTTAGGGTCCCGTCCTTTTTCCATACAAATAATACGGGAGCTCCCTAAGGAGACACACTGGGGCAGATATACTTTTTGTCTAGAAGCTCCTGAAGCTGCATTTTGAATTCTATTAACTCAGGTATGCATGCGATAAGGGGCCCTGGATATATGGGTTGTACTCGAAATTAGTTCGATGGTGAAATCAATATCACGCTTTGGTGTAAACCTGGAATGAATTCAGGGAATACATCAACAAATTCCTGAATGACAGGAATGCTTTCCAAGGAGGTCATTTTATTTTTGGTGTTTGTAAACCCCACCTGAATAGCATATATTTGGTAGCCCTTTCTGATACATTTTCCTAACTAATTAGAAATAATAGGACATAACTTGGTATTGGCTTTAATCCCTTCGAGTTCCTTCCTTTGGCCCGTTTCAGCAATGAAACTAAAAGCTTTCTATTTTCAATCCACTAGGAACCAACATTTTTCCAACCAGTCCATCCCAATTAGAATGTCATAAGAACCCAAAGGAAGTATATTAAGGTCAACGTAAATGGGTTGCCCTAAAATTGTTATGGGACAACGTTCTGTTTTCGAAATTACCCTTCCTTTTGTCCTAATGGCTAATTGAACTAGCCATGGTTTTGGAAACTTACTGCTTTACAGTTGACACTTTTCTACCATCTTAGGACTAACATAGCTTAAGATAGCACCTGGACCAAATAAAATAGAGACAGGTTTCTTAGCAATCACACCTTCACATTCGTTCATGGTGGGTTGATATTCATCCTGATGATCATCCAGAGGAGCATTAATTCTGAGCATGCTCCTTGCCACTTCTCCAACCATGGATGCTTCTTGCATATTTGATATTTTTTTTGTCCTTGCCTTATGCAGACAATTTTTGTAATAGTGAGGTTCTCTGCATCCCCAACATTATAGCAACGGTTTTGACTGTTGGTCATTAAGAAATCTAGTGACTCCTTCTGACTGTCTTCTTTCAGAATATGCATCTTTGGGCTGATTCTTGGCTGGAAATTTGCTGAGAGGTTCTTGTGTACATTTCTGCCACTAGTAAATTTTGGGATGGACCACACTCACTGCTATTGAAAGATTTCCCATAGTGAGTTGATGGACCTTCGATGTGCCTTGATCATGTAGCCTGTTTGGTGCTATTTTTGTCAGCACGAATGAAATAAACATGCATACTAAATGGCTAACTCGAAGATCTTTTGCCTCGTCTGTGCGTGAGTCAGTGGACAACCTTCAGTTCCACATGTAGAGGATTATAATTCTTTCATGGGCAACACTTTCGACTGGAGAAGAACATCTGTTAGTGTATTGAATTTACTCTTTGTTGGTTTCATGATCTCCGTAGAATGGACGGTTGCAGCCTGGTTTTTGTTGGTGTCGAGCTTCGCATTGTCATCTGAAATTTAGTCCCCGACAACTGGTAAAAAATGAGTACTTTTACATCTTTTCCATTTGCCTTACGCACTGTGTCGAGATTAAGTTGCTTGACTTGGGAAAAGATGAAGGGTTTCTCCTGGATTTGTTGTTGGCCTGGCATTGCGCGAGGAAATTTGTGTTAGAAATAAATGTTACACTATATTAGTTGGTTTGGGTTTATTGTAATTTGTTAAAATATTTTTTCAACCACAATTTTTAACTTAAAATCCATTGGATTTCATATTTTGATTTTGAAATGTAATATACGAATATTATTTGGTGTGTAATTTGTGTACCATATTTGCTACTTAGATTTCTAATCATTCACAAATTAGCTATGCCAATTAAAAAGGATAGATGTTCTTGATGACCTCTTCTGCTTAGGACTCGCAGAGGTATATGCAATTTATTAGATTAGGTTGTTGAAGAAGGTGATGTAGCAAGGCCAAGCATTGGCTTTATTGTGAATCAGCCGACCACGTAGGTAAAGGTTTTTGCAAAATACAGTGTCTTTATATGACTGCATGATGCATCTATCAAGAGCTGGCAACTGAGTGTATTTTTATAATATGACTGCATGATGCATCTGTCAAGAGCTGGCAACTGAGTGTATTTTTATCTAATTTGACTAGATATCTAGACTAATATGCTCCAGTTGGACAGGGGCAAATACAGAATCCTATGTTGACACCCCGAGTCAAAAATTTGATCGCGCCCATATACATCCAATTATCGAATATTTGGGGAATCAGGCAATCTATATAAGGATGCCCAACACCACTAATCCCCATCAGATCACATACATTTTAGCGTACATGAATTTTTTAAGGCTTATGTGACATTACACGAAATCATGGATGGTCATGCATACCATGGCGAAAGTTTCTGGCATCTCCTTGCCTGAGGATTTCTAACTCTACCAGAACCACGAGACCATCAGACTGTGAGGGTATAAGATACGTCGTAGTATTTAATGTGACGTTTGCACTCGACAGGCGTTAAACGTCCCATGTCATACCATCAGCGCCCACACCATCAATACATCATTTCGTTTGAATTTTGTAATTGGCCGCGCTATGGTAGAAACCAGAAATCTGTCTGCAGCAAGCATCTTACTGATTTTCTTGATTCCTCGTTATTGCTTTGGCCACGACTGAGGGTCTGTCTCCCAGATCTTGTTCGCTTCTCAATTTATCACCATGTCTCAATTTCATCACGGGATCAAAAAGGATCCAACCAAACATTGCTGCAGCAACCTCAAGTTTGTTGTTACTAATGACATTATATGTCTGTGTGAGATGTTTACTGTTAGTTTAGAGTATACATAACACATAGCAGATTTATACCGAGAGACTTAGATAGTACTAGAAAAGAATAATTTCAGAAACAGACAAATGGAGAAAAAACAAGATTACTCAAACAGAAACAGTGGAATAGATAAAACAATCATTGGAGAATAGAAATCACTTTGTATTATGTAACATGCCCTAGACCTTGGCTTGCATTCCTTGGCTAGAACAATTACAAATTTATAGAGGCTGAAGAAGGATCTAGAATCCTGCATGTGATTTAAATGGAGATCTAGAAACTAATTGCGGTGTAGAAGGATCTAGAATCCTACATGTGATTTAGATGGAGATCTAGAAACTAATGGCGATGTAGAAGGATCTAGAATCCTAAATGAATTTCTCTTCAGATTTAACATTCTCCCACTTGAAGCCAAATAAGATTCATGAATCAAGTCAAACCAAGTCCTACCGTTCCTCTACATAGCTCATGTTTATTTCATGGTAGAATCTTAGTGAGAATATCAGCAGGGTTCCTATCTGTATAGATCTTTTCCAAGGATAATTGTTTCTCTTCCAACACATGTTAGATCCAATGGTACCTTAAGTCAATGTGCTTGGTTTTTGAATAAAATGTTGGGTTTTCGTCAAGTGAATGGCACTCTCACTATCACAATATAACACGTACTTGTCCTGTTTTATTCCTATCTCTCCTAGGAATTGTTGCATCCACAACATCTCTTTACAAGCTTCTGGCTATATACTCTGCTTCTATTGTAGAGAGGGCTACTATTATTTGTAGCCTTAACACCCAAGGTACTGCTGCACCTGCAAATGTATACAAATAACTTGTAGTGGACTTTCTGGTGTCCATATCTCTAGCCATATCTACATCTGTAAATCATTCAAGCATAGTCTCATCATGACCAAAATATAAACAATAATGACTAGTACCCTTGAGATACCTCAAAATCCATTTTACTGCTTTCCAATGTTGTTTCCCTGGATTGGCAAGGAATCTACTCACTACTCCCACTGAATATGCAATGTATGGTCATGCGCATACCATGGCATAAATCAAACTGCCAACTGCTGAAGCATAAGGAATCTTGCTCATCTCTTCTTTCTACTTGTCATCACTAGGACATAATTTAGTACTCAGCTTGAAGTGGGCTGCAAGGGGTGTACCAACTGGCTTGGCATCATTCATATTAAACCTGTCAAGCACCTTCTTGATATATTTTTCTTGTGACAGACACAACCTTTGTTTTTCCTGTTATGCATAATCCGCATGCCCAATATCTGTTGTGCTGGTCCCAAATCCTTCATTGCAAATTTGATACCCAAATCTTTCGTCAACCTATTGATCTTATTCTTATCATGCCCAACAATCAACATGTCATCCACATACAACAATAATATGATATATTTTCTTTCATCATACCTCTTGATATAGACACAATGGTCAGCTTCCAACCTCTAAAAACCATGTTCCAACATGAATGAATCAAATTTCTTATACCATTATCGAGGTGCTTGTTTCAATCCATACAGACTCTTCTTCAACCTACAAACAAGGCCTTCTTTGCCTTTTTCTATGAAGCCTTTTGGTTGCTCCATATAAATTTCTTCCTCCAATTCACCATGAAGGAAAGTAGTTTTTACATCTAACTGTTCACATTCTAAGTCTAAAGCAGCAATTAGACCAAGAATGACTCTAATGGATGACATTTTAACAACAGGTGAGAAAATTTCAGTGAAGTCAATACCTTCTTTTTGGGAAAAGCCTTTCACCACCAGCCTTGCTTTATACCTCTCCTTCTTTTTGTCACCTTCATGCTTAATCATGTAAACCCATTTGTTTTGTAGAGCCTTTCTACCTTTTGGCAGGTTTACCAACTCCCAAGTTTTATTTTCCAACAAAGAGTTCATTTCTTCTTGCATTGCTTTCTTCCATTCTTCATTGTGCTCAACTTTACTGGCTTTTTGAAAACAACTAGGCTCACCTTCATCAGTCAACAAAATATAGTTTGAAGGAGGATACTTTTGTGAAGGCTTATGAGGCCTAGAAGATTTGTGAACCAACTGTGGTGGTGCATTATCAGGTTGAATTTGCTGTAAAGGTTCTTGCAAAATTCCTTCCTCTTGTTGTTCATCATTTTCCACTTGTCGTTCTTCATGCTCTTGAATTTGTTGTTCATTTTCTTGTATTGGTGTTATGTTTTCTTGCTACTCTTCAAACCTGTCAATAACCTTTTTGACCTCCAACTCACCTACAGTCCTCTTGAAAATTTCTAACTCATTAAATATAACATCCCTGCTTCTAGTAATTTTATGTTTGACTAGATCACATAGACGATAACCAAAATCTTCATCTGCATATCCAAAAAAAATGCATTTCATAGATTTATCATCTAGCTTAGTTCTATTTTCTTTGGGAATATGTACAAATGCTTCACATCCAAAGATTTTCAAGTGAGAATAATTCAAATTCTCACCATTCCAAACTTCTTTAGGGATACCGCCATCCAAGGCTGTAGTTGAAGATCTATTTATGAGGTAGCAAGCAGTCCTGACTACTATAACCCAAAAATTATTCTCTAAACAAGAATTGGACAACATACTTCGCACCTTTTCCATAATGGTGTGATTCATTCTTTCTATGACACCATTTTGTTGAGGAGTACCAGGCACAGTTTTCTAATGCTTTATGCCAAACCTGTTACAATATTCCTTAAATGCATTTGAGCAATATTCTCCACCATTATCTGTTCTTAAACACTTGAGAAATTTGTTAGTCTCTCTTTCAACAACAACATGAAATTTTTGAAATATTCCAAACACTTCACTTTTACTTTTCATAGGATATGCCCAAACCTTCCTGGATGCATCATCTATAAATGTTACAAAATATGATGCTCCTCCTAATGATTTGATGTTAACAGGCCCAAACACATCTGAGTGTACCAATTCTAACACATTTTTCTTTCTATCATGGCCACCTATAAGGAATGAAACCCTTCTTTGTCTACCATATATACAATGCTCACAAAGATCAAGATTGTAGGATTTCAAACCTAGCAATAACTTTTTACCAACAAGGATTACTAAGCCCTTCTTGCTCATGTGACCCAAACGCTTATGCCACAGATCTACTGAATTTCCTTCTTTTTTGACAATAGCCAGATCTGATTTTCCTATCAGTGTCTTCAATGTGTATAATGATCCTATCTTGGGTCCTTTAGCCATGACCAATGCTCCTTTGCTAATTTTCTAGCCTCATTTTCCAAAGCTTGTGGAATAGCCTTCATCATCCAGTCGTCCCATAGAGATTAAACTCATGCACATTTTTGGTACATGCCTATCCTGTTTCAACAATATATCTTCTCCATCTTTCATCTAAAACTGGACATCTCCCATTCCGACAATACTGCAAAAATGATTATTCCCCAAATGCACTCTACCATAATCACCAAGATTATATGAAACAAAACTATCTTTGCATGGCGTTACATGGTGAGATGCCCCAGAGTCAAGGATCCAATCAAAGCTACTGCTAGATGTATATACACATGCATCCTCTATTGAAATAGTAAACAACACATCACCATCTGTGGCTATAGCAGCAGCCTTACCTTCATTTGTGCTAGATGACCTGTGATTTTTATTAGATGGTCTCTAATCCTTTTGTCGTTTCCTCCAAAATAGACATTCTTTCTTCATTTGCCCGGGTTTGCCACAGTGAAAGCAGATGATCCTTCCTCTCCTTGATTTTGATTGGCCTCTCGATCTTGATCGCCCTTGTCGGCCTTGATCCATTCTCCTACCACGATCAACTAGAGCTAGAGCTTCTCCTCCCTGGTTTTCTGCAATTGACTTGCATCACAATTCCTCATTCATTAAATTGTTGCTGACATCATCAAACTTCAAGCTCCCTACAGTTATTGAAATGTTGATAGCTACAATCAAATTTTCCCAGTTGTCTCGCATAGAACACATTAGCAAAATAGCTATAATTTCATCATCTAAAATGATTTTAACAGAGGCAAGCTGATTAGTAATAATATTAAATGCATTCAAGTGCTCAGCAACTGAAGAACCCTCCTTGATTTTGAGATTATAAAGCTTCTTCATCAAGAAAACTTTATTTGATGCCGTGTTCTTCTCATATAGATCATGGAGCTTCTTCCATAATCCTTCTGTCGTCTTTTCTCCGGACACATTGAAATACACATTCTTTTCTAGATATTGGCAGATTGTTGCAATCGCCTTTCTATCTAGCTTATTCCATTCTTCATTTGTCATTGATGAGGGTTTCTTTGTTGTGCCCTCAATCAACAAATTCTTATCCTTCAAAATCAGTATATCCTCCATCTGTGATTTCTATAGGGCAAAATTAGCCCCGCTCAACTTCTCCATATATGTAACTGTTGTCTCGATTTTCAATATTTTGATGCCAAAAAAAAAACTCCACTTAAAAATAAAACTTTAATTATTACTCTTTAAAATTTAGTAATAATGACCTTCCTCCTTTTAAAATACCCTTTTCAAAATTCCTGCTCCTTTAATATATTTTTCAAAATTCCAACATATAATTATATAAATTTAAAAACATATATAATGTTTTAACTTTTCACATTTCACACATACATATGTTGGTTTGAAAAAAAAAACTTGACGTATACTTGCAAGCTTGATGTAAAAAAAATTACAAACTCCACATAAAGCACTTACGCACTCCACGTTTTAGGCTTCATGGCACGTTTCACCATATCCCCACAACCTTTTTATTTCTTGCAACAACTTTCTTAACGTTCCTCAGCTATTTCCTGAATAGATCCTTTTCATGGACTCTCTTCTTTGCAGTGCTTTCCGATTTCCTAGACAAATCCTTCAACAACTCCAGAGATAACAGCCAGTGTTTTAATGAATGCTGCCAGAGTAAGGCAATGGTACTAAACGGCTTGCACAATGGATATTCGGCCCTAGCTCCGATACCAGTTGTTAGTTAGAGCATACATAACACAATATAGATTTATACTCAGAGACTTAGACGACAATAGCAAAGAATAATTTAAGAGACAAACAATTGGAGAAACAACAAGATTACTCAATCAGAAACAACAAAATAGATAAAATAATCACTAGAGAACAAAAATCACTTTGCATTACATAACAGGCTTGGACCTTGGCTTGCATTCCTTGGCCAGAGCAATTACAAATTTATAGAGGCTGAAGAAGGATCTAGAATCATGCATGTGATTTAGAGGGAGATATAGAAACTAATGGCAGTGTAGAAGGATCTAGAATCTTGCATGAATTTGGCTTCACACTTAACATTTACTAGTAACAAACCCTTAGGTCAGCCCATTGATCAGAAGCAAGCCATAGTCATGTCAACCGCATTCAAAGGACCACGCCGCCTCTCAGTGAATGCAACGGTAAGCAATTTCTACTACTAGTTCTGACTCTATTTCTGCTACTCTTTTGGTTCAATTTTTTGTTTTCTGGTAGCTATTGGCATTCCCATTTCCACTCCTGTGAGATCTCTAGGCTCTGTGCCTCCTCTGCCAAAGGGTGTTCCTCCAACCAATTCCAGTGCTATAAATAGTACGACTACACTGGGATCTAATTCCTCCTCTATGAGTGAAGGATCTATAGGCGTTTCGTATAATTATATTGAAGAAAATTGATGTTAAAATGAAATTGTTTAGATTAATAAATGGTTTCATTTTGAAATTCGAAGCGTTGCGGTCTTATCCTTTGTCATGATTGTGAAAAGGTGGAAAAATATATATTTCGATCTGAAATAAATAATGAAAAGTATGAAATAAATACTTCTGGGGGGCTCTGGTGCATTAGGAAAAGTACAAGGGCTTTCTAGACTGGTAGAACTTTAGGAGGTAGACATCTGGGGGTGTTGTGATATACAAAAATAAAGCAAAAATTTGGGAATTCCACACGTTTAGTCATCCCAGGTGATACTTACAACTGCCAGGAGGAAGAGATGGAGGCAACTTTGCAAGAGGATGTTTTGCTGAACTATTTTTGCAGGCCGTTTTCAACATGAAGATGTTGGCACTTCACGTTTCATAGTAAACTCTTTGATTTGTCGTGGAGTGTAAATATCAAAAATATGTCGTGAAGGTGCTAATCTTAGTTGTGTTATATTGATCAAATTTAAATTAAATTAAATAAGTGAAGAACAATTACACTAAAAATGCGGAAAAAAAATAGATTAGGACAAATAGTTGTCTTCGTATAAATTAAATTATAGATGATGATGAAGGTATATTTCAAGTTAAAAAATTAAATGGTACCTCATTTACTTGAGAAGCTATATGATTGTTTCTATCACATTATAATCTCAGTTGTTTCGAATAGTGTTGTAAACGTAATAAAACTAAAACCTAAGAAATAAATATAATATAAAAAGAAATTGTTTTTACATGGAACCATATTCAGCTTTGGATACTGATCCCTGCAAGTCATTAATACTTATTGATTACAGTCTGTAGCACTCAACATCACTTATGCATATTTCGTGTGTGATTTTATATTACACAGTCCACAAGGTAATGCTCACATGGCCTCCACTAGGTTAGCCATTTCTTGCCCAGACTTTGGTTAGCTGGTCCTAGCACGTTGGGACACACAACATGATGACGACCAAGGATGTTGCATGCATCTACCAACTGGTTCTAATATCCCGCGACATCTGTCTTGCTATATCTACGTTGATTTCGGCCAGGCGATCCGACGGTGGGGAGGGTTTAGGGTTTAACCCCTAACCACTTTCTCGCGCCTGGCAATTCGTAGATACATTATTGTTGTCGAATCGATGTTTCTTGTTGTTCTGTGACAGTATGGTTTGGTGAAGATCGGAGGCCGACAACTAATCCTTCTACGGTTTTCCTTGGTTACGATGTTTAGTCTCACAAAGGCAGATAACCTTGGCAATGTGACTTTAAGCAATTTCGATAGTTTTCATTTTCTGAGTTTGTTTGGAACTCCGTCTCGTATTGGGATTAAAGGGTTGCTGCCTCTGTCTATGGTATTTCAATGGTCTGCCAAAGCTACGGAAGAGGCTCTGCTCTGGAAATCCTTTTTGGGAGGTAAGCTCATAAACCACTGTGTTTCTTCCTAGGCATTTATAGTCTTTTGAAGTTGAATCCATTAACTAATGAGGTTTGATGTATTTGCAAGTGGGCTGCTCGATGCAGAAACCTTCAAGTTTCAGGTATGAATTATTCCTCTTTCCAACATTATGCATTTTGTAAATTTCGTTGTCAGTTAACGTCATACTAACTTCCTACTTGTTTGTGGTTGTCACAAGTACCTTCCCCTATCTACTCAGTTCATGAAAGCTTGGAAAGCATTCATTTGAAGTTTAGGGGCTTACGGTTTCAATGGTCATTTCCAAGTTGGAAAAACTTATCTCTCGTGCATAACTATTTGGCTATGAAACGATTATCTACTCAATAACATAGGACCTATGCATCGAGCCGAGCTCTTTGCTGAGAGTTACTTAGATTCTTGGTTCTTAATTATTTAATGCTTAATAGAACATACAAACTTTGTGCATGGAACGAGTAATTTGGAGAATTATCAGTTCCTAATAGACCATGAGTTTCTATGGATATTTCTCTATTGTGCCTTATTTTTATGTTAAGTTATCTACATGAATGGACTCTGATGGTTTTGTTCATATTGACCCATTTGAGCCATTTTGGAATTGTAAGCTATATATATATATATATATATATATATATATAGTTAAACTTATCTGTTTCAGTATTTAAATGATATTCTAGTTGTATCCTTTCTAATTTATTGATGGGCTGAGATTGCCTTTGTTCTCTTACTTGGAGTATTAAAAATTTAGCGAATTTGTCTTAGTTTGCTCGGCCCTTCCAGAATAATTTGTTTAGAGTTTTTTATACTAGGAGTCACCTGGGTTACTTCTGGAATGACTTGCAGTCTTTTACGCTTTCCATATTTTTCGTAGTCCTATAAATTTTTGCATGGTTTATTGCTATTGAAGCACATATACTCGTTCGGCATCTCCAGAACATTTCTTTGTTAACATGAATTTTACAATGAGTAACATTGAGTTATTCCTGTAATGGTTTATGGTGTATTAACTAGTACCTGTTTGACTCTACAATGTAATATGTAAATGAATTTGACAATAATCATATAGGGTTTCACACAGATTGTCCCACTGTTTATATATGAGAAATACGCTTAACACTTTAGGAATGTATGTTTGTTTATTTACTATATAAGGTTATTCTCCATAATGTACTAGAACTACTTGCTAATTCTTTCATGCATTAACATCATATATTGTCTATTGTTTTATCTGTGTAACTTGTAATTTCTATTCTCTGTCTTAATGCACTTTCAAATAATTTCTTCATTTAATCATTGTGTACATAAGTAATTATTCTAGCGTTAATTTGTATTGAGAAGTCCTATTTTGTCATTTAAATTGTTTTTCCACAGTGCAACATTAATTCTTAATGGAACTTTCTATGATACTTATCTATTCAATAATAGCGACCTCTAATATTCAATCATTTTTTGCAATTATGTCCAGACCCTCCCCCGAGCACTTTCTTTGGTTCACAGTTAAATATTTCCAGCTGTTGTCAAGTACCTTGGGCCTCCGGACTCCTGTCCTACCTCGAGTCCTGTACTTTTTTCTGACTGTTCTTGAGAATTCTACCATTGGTTTATTCCACCCAGCTCTAGGATATCTCCCGGATCCTTCCCCCCCATCTAAATCTCCCTTCAGGGCAGATGGGTAAATGTCTTCTGTAACTATTTCTTTTAATTAATGTAAAAATCTTCTATTTTTGTTAAAGTACCTGAACTCCTAATTACCAATAATTTAGGTATCCAAATATATGTTTCTTGGCCTTCCAACCTCAGTCACTTATTATTTAACATCATAATGTAATAAAACTAAAGTAACAAATGGTAAAGAACGTCTTAGTAACCACAATAATTTTTATGCATTTTTTGGGTGTTACATCTCCCCCCACCCCCCCATATGAGGAACAACATCCTTGGTGATCTCTCTACTTTCAGAAAACAACGTTGGATAAGTTTTTTGCATAAATTCCTCTTCTTCCCAAGTGGTCTCATCTGGGCTAAAGTGCTTCCACTACACTTTAACCTAGGCGATGACTCACTTCCACAAGATAGTTTCTCTCTGATTGAAAATACAAAGAGGTTCTACTAGAAACTCTTCTTTCGGTTTTGTAACAGTCATAAAATTAAAACCTAAGAAATAAATATAATATAAAAAATAAAATAAAAATTGTTTTTTACATGGAACCATATTCGACTTGCACAAAAATAATTCATAGTCACAACCCTTTTCCAAAACAGTCTATCCAAAAGTCATTTATCTCACTTAACCAATTACCTGAATATTTTCCCAGTGAATGATATGCTGAGGGTTATACATATATTTTTTTAGAAAGGACACATGGAACTCATTGTGGACTCGAATGTGGCTTGGTAGTGCAAGCTTATAGGCCACTGGCCTAATTCGTTCCAAGACTTGAAAAGGTCCACAGTATTGGGGTGCTAACTTAGCACAACCCCGCCATTGTAAGGAACTTTCCCGTGGCTTTACTCTTAAATACACATGATCCACCGATTGAAATTCTCTCTATGTCCTCTTTTTGCCTACATACACTTTCTGTCTAGCTTGGGCCACCCTTAGATTTTGTCGAACCTTCTTAACAGTCTCCTCCATTTCTGCTAGCATGTCAGGACCCAACGCTAGTTTATTAATTGGATTATTCCAATCTATGGGCACCCTGCACTTTCTTCCATACAACACTTCAAAGGGGCTCATGCCCAGTGATTCATGACGTCCATTATTATACGCAAATTACACTAGATGGAGATAGTCTTTCCACTTATGTGGCTGCTGCATCACCAACATGCATAGCATGTCCTCCAACACTTGATTTACCTGTTTGGTCTGTTCATTCATTTGAGGGTGGTAGGCAGTACTAAATTGGATGTGAGTACCCAATCCTGAAAAGGGAGATTTCTATAATGTGGATGTAAATTTTACATCCCTATTGGAAATCACCACTTTGGGTATTCCGTGTAGACAAAAAATTTACGTCATAAATATGTCTGTGATCGCCACAGTTTTGTAGGTGGATTTCACAAGTATGAAGTGAGAAGTTTTACTCAATTTGTCTACTACCACCATAATTGAGTCATGTTGCTTTTTGGTGCGAGGTAAGTCGGTGATGAAGTCTAGAGATATGGTCTCCCATTTCAATTTCAGAATGGGAAATGGTTGCAACAAACCACAGGATGCTGATGTTTTGCCTTCACCAACTAACACTCCAAACATTTGGACAAGTACTCTGTAACATCCTTCCTTAACTTGAGCCAAAAATACCCTTTCCTGATGGCTAAAAATAGTTTCTGGTAACCTAGGTGGCCAACACATGGTTTCCTATGAAACTCATCCAATATCAATTATTTAACCGAATTTTGGTTAGGAGCATAAATTATGTTGTTAAAAGTAAGAAGCTTGTCAGAATTTATTTCGAGCTCTGTGTTTTCCTTTTTTAGCAGGACTTCCTTTGTCTATTTCCAAAGGAAAGTATACTCTAGATCTTTGATAGATGCTCCCTTTATGATTTTAGGAATATTTGAGCTTACTTGGCTCATTTGGACCTCATAAATACAATCTACTTTTCTGCTCAATTCGTCGACCATGCAATTTTCCTCCCTTTAAGATGTTTCATTTCGAAATTGAATTCACTTAAAAATGTTGTCCATTTAAACTGTCGAGCATTTAATCTAGACTGGTTGAAGAAATTTGTAAGGCTACTATAATCCGTTAATAGCAGAAATTTCTTCCCCAACACGTAGTGTCGCCACATTTTCAGTGCATGCACTACTACTATCAATTCAAGGTCATAAGTAGAATATCGTTGTTCATACTCCTTCAACTTCCATGATTCATAAGCAATAACCTTTCCCTATTGTGTCAGCACTCTTCCAACACCCTCTTTACTTGAGTCCATGCAAAACACGAAAGAATTTTCCAGATTTGCTACCTCTAACACAGGTGCGGTGGTAACCAAGTGTTTTAGTCTTTCAAAACTTTGCTGACACTCGACTTTCCATTGGAAAGCGCGCCCCTTTTTCTGTAAGGAGGTCATTGGAAAGGCGATTTTTGAAAATCCCTCAATGAACCGATGGTAGTACCCGCCAAACCCAATGATCTAATATCAATGACATTATTTGGATCTGTCCATTCCATAATTGTTTTGATCTTCTCTAGGTCCACCGTTATTCCATCTGATGATATAACGTCACCCAAGTACCGAATCTAATCTTTGAAAATGACACACTTGCTGAATTTAGCATATAACTTATTTTCCTGTAGAGTTTGCAATACTATCTTCAAATGTTCTTTATGCTCCTCCTGATTCTTAGAGTATATTAAAATGTCATCAATGAAAATTAGTACAAATTTATCAAGGTGGGGTTGGAAAATACCGTGCATCAGACTCATAAAGGTGGTTGGGGCATTTGTGAGGCCAAATGGCAACACCATGAACTCGTAATGACCATAACGAGTACGGAATGATGTCTTGTAAATGTCTTCCTCCTTTATTCTTATTTGATGGTAGTCGGATCTTAAGTCGATTTTCGAGAATATTTTAGCTCCTTGCAGCTCATAAAATATATCATCGATACGTGGTAAATGATATTTATTCTTGATGGCTAGTTTGATTAATTGAGAATAATCGATGCATAGTCTTAGGGTCCCGTCCTTTTTCCATACAAATAATACGGGAGCTCCCTAAGGAGACACATTGGGGCAGATATACATTTTGTCTAGAAGCTCCTGAAGCTGCATTTTGAATTCTATTAACTCAGGTATGCATGCAGTAAGGGGCCCTGGATATATGGGTTGTACTCGAAATTAGTTCGATGGTGAAATCAATATCACACTTTGGTGGTAAACCTGGAATGGATTCAGGGAATACATCAACAAATTCCTGAATGACATGAATGCTTTCCAAGGAGGTCATTTTATTTTTGGTGTTTGTAAACCCCACCTGAATAGCATATATTTGGTAGCCCTTTCTGATACATTTTCCTAACTAATTAGAAATAATAGGACATAACTTGGTATTGGCTTTAATCCCTTCGAGTTCCTTCCTTTGGCCCATTTCAGCAATGAAACTAAAAGCTTTTTGTTTTCAATCCACTAGGAACCAACATTTTTCCAACCAGTCCATTCCAATTGGAATGTCATAAGAACCCAAAGGAAGTATATTAAGGTCAATGTAAATGGGTTGTCCTGGAATTGTTATGGGACAACATTCCATTTTTGCAATTACCCTTCCTTTTGTCCTAATGGCTAATTGAACTAGCCATGGTTTTGGAAACTTACTGCTTTGCAGTTGACACTTTTCTACCATCTTAGGACTAACATAGCTTAAGATAGCACCTGGATCAAATAAAATAGAGACAGGTTTCTTAGCAATCACACCTTCACATTCATTCATGGTGGGTTGATATTCATCCTGATGATCATCCAGAGGAGCATTAATTCTGAGCATGCTCCTTTCCACTTCTCCAACCATGGATGCTTCTTGCATATTTGATAGTTTTTTTGTCCTTGCCTTATGCAGACAATTTTTGTAATAGTGAGGTTCTCTGCATCCCCAACATTGTAGCAACGGTTTTGACTGTTGGTCATTAAGAAATATAGTGACTCCTTCTGACTGTCTTTTTTCAGAATATGCATCTTTGGGCTGATTCTTGGCTGGAAATTTGCTGAGAGGTTCTTGTGTACATTTCTGCCACTAGTAAATTTTGGGTGTCTATTTAGAATCAGGCTTCTACCTTTCATGTTCGACCCTCCTTTAGGTCCTTCATTCTTGTGTTTCATTTGTTGGTAGCAAATGCGAGCTTTCCGCACTACATCATCCATTATTTTGGGGTAGTCAAACTTCATTTTTTCCTTCATAAAGTTGGGTAGGCTACTAATGAAGTGATAAATTCTGGCCTTTTCCTCTTGCATATAAGGAACACACAATAGCAAGGAAGTGAATCATGTCACATATTCATCCATGGTTAAGGTTCTCAATCTTAACTCGTGAAATTCCTTTTCTTTTTCATCATAATAACGTTAAGTTAGATACTTGTCTTTGAATTTTTTTTTAAATTCATTCCATGTAACCTGCTCTTCATCAATTTTCCTTACTGTTTTGATTTCTTCCCACCAAAGGGTAGCCTTACCCCTTAACTGATAAACTACCAATCGTGCCTTCAGTTTATTAGTGTACTTATAAATCTGAAAATACTTGCCCATATCAATTAACCATGCTTCCACAACCTTTTTAGATTCCCCTTCAAAGAGTGATGTTTTAATCTTTTTAAATTCTCCTTGTAATTCAGATTTCTATTTTTTTTGTTTTCCGCTGGACGGAGACATTTTCCGAGCATCCTTCTTCGTCTTCCCCATGTTTTTCAGCTGACTCAGCATTTTCTTCACCATGCTGAGCTGTTGGGGTCTTTTCCTGGTTTTCAACACTAGGGTCTGGATGTCATTGATTCTGTCGATTGGACAGACTTCTGAGAATTTTTTCTTGTTGTAAATGTAGTCGTTCATTGTCTGTTCTTAAATTTGTCATTTCAGCACACGGTTAGTGAATAGTTTTGAGGAACATCGCATTAGCTTGATGGGATTCCTCGCCTAGCTATATCCAAATATTCGGATTAGCATTCACATACATTGTTTCGAGCAGGTCTGGTGGTCCTGGGCTCCTTTGCATTCTGATCTTTTTCTTTTATTGATGCGGTCTCTCTGTGTGCAGACATACATTTATTTAGTTAAATACTTTTTTTGTTATATAAAAAAACGCATTCATTTCAAGTATACATATATATAGATATCAGAGAGTCTCAGTATACAAACCTAAGCTATGATACCATTTGTAACAGTCATAAAACTAAAGCCTAAGAAATAAATATAATATTAAAAAGAAATTGTTTTTACATCAAACCATATTCGACCTTGGATACTGATCCCTGTAATAATCTACGGAAGTCATTAATACTTATTGATTATAACCCGTAGCACCAGACAACACTCATGCATATTTCGTGTGTGATTTTATATTACACAGTCCACAAGGTTTATATGTTGGTCAGTGTTTAATCCTCACATGACCTCTGGTGGGTTAGCTATTCCTACCTAGACTTTGGTTAGTTGGTCCTTGCACGCTGGGACATATGGCATGATGACGACCAGGGATGTTGCATGCATCTTCCAACTGGTTCTAATCTCCTGCGACATTTGTCTTTCTTTATCTCCTTGATTTCGGCCAGGTGATCCAACAGTGGGGAGGGTTTAGGGTTTAACCCCCTAACCACTTTCTTCTGCATGGTACTTGGTGGATTCATTGTTGTCGTCGACTCGAGGTTTCTTGCTTTTTTGTGACGGTCTGGTTTGGTGAAGGTCTGAGGTCGACAACTAATCCTTTTACAGTTTGCCTTGGTTACGATGTTCAATTTGGTGAAGGAAGGTAACCCTGGCAATGTGACTTAAAGCAGTTTTGATAGTTTTTTGAGTTTGTTTGGAACTCCATCTGGTATCGAGACTAAAGGGTTCCCGCCTCTATCCAGGGTATTTCTATGGTCTGCCAAAGCTATGAAAGAGGCTCTACTCTGGCAATCCTTTTTGGGAGGTAAGCTCATAAACCACTAGGTTTTCTCCTGAGTATTTATAGTCTTTCGAATTTGAATCTGTTAACTAATGAGGTTTGATGTATTTGCAGGTGGGTTTCTCGATATAAAAACCCTCCAGTTTCAGGTATGAATTATTCCTCTTTCCGTCATTATGCATTTTGTAAATTTCACTTTCAGTTAACCTCATACTAACTTCGTGCTTGTTTATAGTTATTGCAGGTACCTTCCCCTTTCTGCTCAGTTCATGAAATCTTGGAAAGTGTTCCTTAGAAGTTTAGGGGCATACGGTTTCCATGGTCATTTCCAGGTTGGCACAACTTATCTCTGGTGCATAACTATTTAGCTACGAAACGATTATCTACTCAATAACATAGGACCTATGTATCGAGCCCAGCTCTTTGCTGAGAGTTACTTAGACTTTTGGTTCTTAATTGATTAATTGTTTAATAGAACAATCAAACTTTGTGTTTGGCACAAGTAATTTGGAGAATTATCAGTTCTTGATGGACCATGAGTTTCTATGGATATTTCTTTATTGTGCCTCATTTTTGTGTTAAGTTATCTCCTTGAATGGACTTTGAGAGTTTTGGTCATATCAACCCATTTGAGCTGTTTTGGAATTATAAGCTATTTTTACAGTAAAATATATATATGCAATTAAACCTATGCATTTAAATATTTAAATTATATTCTAGTTGTATCCTTTATGATTTAATGATGGGCCTAGATTGCCTCTGTTCTCTTACTCAGATTATTAAATTTAGCAATTTTTCTTAGTTTGCTCGGCCCTTCCAGAATAATTTGTTTAGAGTTTGTTTATACTAGGAGGGATCTAGGTTACTTGTGGAATGAGTTGTAATCTTTTACGCTTTCCATCTATGTGGTAGGCTTGTAACTTTTCACATGGTTTATTTCTATCGAAGCACATATACTTGTTTGGCATCTCTCCAACGTTTCCTTGTTAGCGTGAATTTTATAATGAGTAACCTTGAGTTATTCTTGTAATGGTTTATGGTGTATTAACGAGTATCTATTTAACTCTACTACATAATATGTAAATGAATTTGACAATAATCATATAGGGTTTCACACAGATTGTCCCACTATTTATTATATGAGAAATACACTTAACACTTTAAAAGCATATGTTTGTTTATTTACTATATAAGGTTATTCTCCATACTGTACTAGAATTACTTGTTATATCTTTCATATATTAACATCATATATATCTGTGTAGCTAGTAATTTCCATTCTCTATCTTAATGCATTTTCAAAGAATTTCTTCATTTAATCATTCGGTACATAGCTAATTCTTCTAGCATCAATTCATGATGAAAAGTTTTATTTTGTCATTTAAATCATTTTTCCACAGTGCAACATTAATTTTTAATGGAACTTTCTATTATACTTATTTGTTCAGTAATAGCAATCTGTAATATTCAATCCTTTCTAGAAAGTCTTTCCTCCTAGCCACGAGTTTGACAATTATGTTCAGATGCTCCCCCAATTACTTTCTTTGGTCCACAGTTAAATATTTCCAGCTACAGTGAAGTACCTTGGGCACTCCTGTCCAGCCTCAAATCTTGTACTTTTTTATAACTATTCTTGAGAATTCTCCTACTGGTTTTATCCATCCAGCTCTAGGATATCTCCCTGATTCTTTTTCCCCATCTAAATCTCCCTTCAGGGTAGATGGGTAATTGTCTTCTGTAATTGTTTCTTTTAATTAATGTAAACAGTCTCTATCTTTGTTAAAGTATCTGAACTCCTAATTACCAATAATTTAGGTAACCATATATACGTTTCTTGGCCTTCTAGCCTCAGTCAATTATTATTTAAAATCATAATGTAATAAAACTAAAATAACAAATAGTAAAAATTAACTTAGTAACCATAGTAATTTTTATACATATGTGAGGTGTTACAAGTGTCAAAATTATATCTTGTGTCCTTTATCAGAAGAAATTCAGAATTTAAAGTTGTCTTTTAATGTTTTCTCTATTAGCCACATCTATAGAGAGCCCAACGATTCAACAGACAAACTTTCTAAAGAAGGTCTACAACAAGATTTGGGTAGCTAGAGAATAGTGGAGGAAAACAATGGAGAAATCCATGTCTGGAATCAGCCACCTTACGCATAAATTACATACCTCTGAAGACTTAGGAGACTGACAAAACAACATCTTTTTGTATACAGCTGAAATGGATTCATTTTTGTAAAACTGTTTCTTGTTTTATGCATGACTTGTGCGTCTATTTTTGTTTGGGTTGTTTGGGTTGTTTTTCCTCGATAGAGGAGACCCCCGAAATAGATGTTTGCTGCTGTTTTATTACTATGAATATTCAATATATGGAAAATTCTTGGCTCTTTTTTGATGATATTGAGGATAGGAGCTGTTTTTCTCGTTAGAGGAGGCTCACATGATTCTCAAGAAGCTCTATCTTAATTGAAGGTTGGAAAAATAACCTTTCTTGCAGAGCTTTATAATGCTCAATCATATAGCAAAAGGAATGCTTTGTCATATGATATGTAACTTTTTATCATGATAATAAAAAGTTTATTTTTTTCTTTGGAAAAAAAAAATGTGAAATAATATCGTTAGATTTTCCATCATTCATGTTCTCGTTTTCCTAAAACGTTGTTTGGTTAATATTAAACAATGTTCATCGTTTTCCTAAAAATGCCTGTTTGTTGAAATTTAAACTAAATATTTTAAATGATCAAAGGATCTTAAAAGTTCATTATTTTATTAAAAATAATAATTTAATGTAATAAATAATTTATCAGCCTATTAAAATGTTTTTATAAAATTAAAAATATTTTTTCAAATTAAAATAATAAATATAATTACTACAGGCATTCAAACATTATTGTCTTTTTTATCTTCAAAAATTGTGGATAGCAGGTTACATTTGTTTTTTATTTTATTTTTTTCAGTAAAAAACAATAAAATTGGAAAAAAATCTTTCATGATTTTTAATCCCAGTAAAATTAATATATTAAAATTAATTTTTAAACATTTTAATTTTAAATTTGTTTTTCAATGGAAAACCCTTTATACTTTTTAAATTTTAGAAATTAATATATAAAAATTATTTTTAAAATTTTTAAAATGATTCTTTTTTCCATTCCGTTTTAGAAGCTATTGAAGGACAGTTTAACGGGTTTTATATTTGCATGATGAAAAATAAAAAATTAATTACAAAATATAATTTTATAAAAATATAAAAATCTGACACCTAGCCAATAAAAATATAAAAATTTGACACCTTCGCAATCATGTTGAGGTGGACTCCCGGAATTAATATGAATGCCCCGACTTAATATGCGTGTCCCGAGTATATATGGATATATTTAGATTTTAAAGAGGTATATACGGATATAGTGTATCTTGATAGGGGGGCAATTGTTTTGGCCATATTGTTTAATTTTTTTGGGTTGCTATAGTCTATCATCCACTGCCGTAATTAATATGAGTATCCCGAGTATATAAGTATATATTTAGATTTTAAAGAGTATATGGTGTACCTTGATAGCCGTGCTGGGCCAATTATTGTCTTCAATGAACGAAATAAATTAATTTTATATAAAGACTTTCAAATATAGTCAAATCAATAATTATAATTATAATTATTTTTTCCAACAATAAAAATAAATTAATTAATTTTGTATAAACACTTTCAAATAAGATAAACATTCTTTAAGACAACAATGAACGAAATAAATTAATTTTATATAAAGACTTTCAAATATAGTCAAATCAATAATTATAATTATAATTATTTTTTCCAACAATAAAAATAAATTAATTAATTTTGTATAAACACTTTCAAATAAGATAAACATTCTTTATTTTAAATTAGAAATCTAATCTTGCACTCTACATTGGAAAAGGCCGCTCTAGATTTAATACAACTTCCATAGATTGGACTATAGGATTGAACTTAGTTAATTATTCAAGATAGATACAACAACTCATGGCACTGATTTTTTTTTGTAAAAGACATTACGTTTAGATTAATTATGTGCTTTTATTTATATATATTTTTGGTCATTTAGGCCAATGATAGTGACAACATTCCCATTTTGTATGTCCATAAGCAAGCCATAGCTGCTACAAAGGTTCAATTACTGATGAAGACGAGGAAAGAAGAAACCTTCACATGATAGACGATATTTGGGGAAATCATGATCGAGACACAGTAATAATGAGCATACCGCATTGCCATGCTGTATGTCTGGAAGCAAGCTAGAAGCGTTCTGCGCTTTTTGAGAATCGCATCATGTAAAGGACTATCCCTTTCTCAAAAATCCAATTGGTTTTCCTGTCAAGACGTCATCGTAAGTGACCTGTGTCAGGCCGTGAGCATTGGCAGGAAACAGTGTTTTACTATTTCGAAGCCAGCTCGGCTTTGCCGGATCAACCCTGGTATACAGAAAATGACTTTTCTTTATATTTCAAATTATTGGAATAGAATAAAGGTTGAGACTATCCAAGCAATTATATTTTTTTAACCATTTTCTTGCTAGGTTAGAAATTGAGATTTGGTTGAGTTCGAATACATGTTAATTAATAATTTTTTTTTTTAAATATTAGAGGTAACTGGTTGGTTGGTTGTCAAACTTTTGTATAGATAGCCATGTAACATTATTCTTTGAAGCATTTGAGAACTATGGAGCTTGATAACTCCATTTATATGATGGTTACATGAAAATGTCCTTATTTTCCTGAACAATGCCTTTGTAATGTTGGAGGGTGTAGAGCCCTAAAATACACACTTGGTTTTTTACATAAAAACTTGTACTTAAGTTATATTTAGGTTGAGGACTTGAGTTAAGAATTTTTAGATTGAGAAAGAGATCATGTAAAATAATATATAAGGAGAAGGACATGATTTTAGAGAAGCGTTAAAGATTTGTAGAAGAAGATTAGACACATGGCCATACCTAGGAACCTTTGTTACTAGAAATATTTGTGTAATTCGAGGATTTCTTTGTTACTAGAAATATTTGTGTCATTCAAGGATTTCCTCTTACCTGCATATAGCTACATGGATTGATAATATGCAATTGGGGTGAGGTTGCTTTCACAGTCCTTTGCGCCATGCCATGATCATCAAAGGAAGTAATAGCAGGAAAATTGGTAGTATGCAATTGGGGTGAGGTTTCTTTCACAATCCTTTGTGCCATGCTATGATCATCAAAGGAAGTAATAGAAAGAAAAAGAAAACGGAATGTTATGGCTATGGAGCATACATACCTTCCTCAATACTTATATTTTACTTGACAACCTCATAGCAATATATAAAAATAATCTCCTAGCATTTTGATAGTGGCTAAACTTGTTTTCATTGTTAAAAAATTTCACTTTTTACTTGTGGGTTACTTGTAACACAATTTTCAAATTACTGTGGTAACAATGGTGTTGTTGGATCTCTATGGTTTCCAAAGAATTTTGCTAAAATAATTTGATTTAATATTAATTTTGAATCCAATTTAATATCTCTTGATCTCATATTTCTAAGTATTCATTTTTTTATAGATTTGAATGTGTCTAGTTTGGCTAATAAACCAAATGACCTTTTCCAAGGTATTTTTTATAGTTATTTTTTACTAAAAGCCGCTAGATATTTTTAAAAAACTTAAGTTGAAGTTGTTTAATCTATAAAATTTGTGTTGCCGAGTAGTTTTCAGGGTGTTGAATCCATTTATGCATTAAAAAAATTATTTTAAACAACAAAAAATCACAAACGTGATTGAAATTGTGTGAACATATTCTCGTGAAAAAGGTCATTTCATCTATAAGTTAGACTACACCATTTTAACGTAGTTTCACTCAATAGAAATAATGAGTTAGTATATGTTAACTAATAAAACTTAAAAACATAAATTTATTAGATTAATTTTTTAAAAGTAAAATGAATAAGTTGAGAAGTGACCATTTAGCTTTGAAAACATAAATACTAATATAAGTTGGAAACTTCAATCCATCAAAGTAAATATAAATCAAATAGTGAACATCCCATGCCAAAAAGTTTTTGCTAATGAATATTGAGAGATTGCCCAAATTTGAAATTATGTTAATCTACTTAGTATGTTTGTGGACAAATGCATTGAGAGATTGCCCAAATTTGAAATTATGTTAATCTACCTAGTATGTTTGTGGACACATGCATTAGGCTAAAAAATATAAGGTTGTCCATCCAACTCTAAATTTATTGGTTCCTTTAATTAAATAAAATAACAAGAAAAGAAAATTAAAAAATTAAAACCTCAAATACAACCCTAATTATGTATGGGTGTTTATAATATTTTATCTAACTCATCATGTTGCATGTTTAGGTTTCTATCATTATTATTGAATCTAGAGGCGACCTAGTATGAGGGATATGTGTGATTCTGTCTATGCTCAAAGAATTATCATAAATATGATTATTCTAGAAAAAAGAAAGCGATAATAAGAGATGTGGATGTGAGAAGGATCTGACCAAGAAAGTGTTATTGTTCATATCATAATTATCCATCTTATATTATAATTGTGAAGTCAATAATATATGGTCATATATGTCTTAATTTTTATTAATTTGTTTAATTAGATTACACGGATTCCGTAAAAATTGATAATCTCTGTCAAAATTGTCCACTTTTTAAGTTGAGCAAATTTGATGTACAACACGATAGAATTGGTAATCTCTGTCAAAATTATCCACTTCTTAGGCTTAGCAAATTTCATTTACAACACTGTACAGATGTCAAAAGAATGTGAAATAAGATATACAAAAGAATGTGAAATAAGGTATATAAAACTTGCCATGGTTAATGAAAAACTAATACAGTGGTTAGTATGTAAATCGAATGTTAGAGCCCTGTGTGAAAAACTAATATAGCAATATGTAAATCGAATGTTACAGTCCTGTGTGGGAATGGACTAACAATTATTAGCGGATAGCGGATTAAATCAATACATCAGTGTAGAAAAAGGATGGAGATAATCGGACATGTCGATGTGAGAAAGTTTTGACGAAGGAAAGGTTATTGTTCATATTATGATTGTCCCGTCTTATATTATAATTATGATAATTGGTTTAATTAGATTATAAGATTTAGTAAAAATTGGTAATTTCTGTTAAAATTATCTAATTGTTTATCTAATTGTTAATTGTTAATGTGAACAAATTTTATGTACAACATTGTACAGATGTTAGGAACAAATAAAATATACAAAATTTGACATGGTTAATGTAAAACCAATATAGTAATGGATAGGTAAATGGATTGTTAGAATTTTGTGTGGGCATGGACTAACAATTATTAGTGGATAATCAATTAAATCAATATTCTTAGTAGTAGTCACAAATGAAAGTTGATGCTAAATGTCATATGAACACGTGCCATATTAAACATGAGATATGTCATTTTGGACGTGTTATTAGTAAGCCATGGTACTTATGCATAATATTGTAGTAAACACTATTTATAAGTTAAGAATATCCATGGTTAAGAATCTTGTTACATGTTTTGTAAATGTATATATGTCTATATATATATAATTCTTTTAATATTAATAATAATTAATTTTTTAAAATTTTATAATGTAAGATATATCATGAAATAAATATTTGATGCTTATGAACATTTTACTAACTATTTAATTTTATATAATTTCCATGGTAAATTTAAATTAGAAGTTATAAAAATATCGTAATTACATATATATAAATAATCATTAACTTAATTTTGTATGATAAAATAGATCATATTTCACACTTTTTAGTGTAGAATTTATTTATTTATTTCTAATTATATATTTATTGATAAATTTAAACATAAAACTTTACAATCGGTTAACAAAAATATTTAATTTTTTTTAATAAAAATAAATAAAAATATAATAATTTTTTTATATTTTTCTTAATAACTTCATATAATATTATACTATATTTTAAACTTCATAATATGCTACTTATTATATTATAAGATTCATATTTTATTGTAATATATTTTAAATCTCTACCATAAAATATTTTTGTACTATTTGGTTATAAAAATAATTCACAATTCATTAGTTAGGTCAAGTTCATTAGTTATTTGAAACTGATAATGATACAAGAAATAATTCATTATTTCCTTTGAAGGTTATATTTAACTATGGTTTTTAAATTGCCTTGCATAATTTTTAACCAGGTTATATCTGTCCCAGGAACATAAACCATATCTATGCCCTTTGGGAGTAGGTAAACACGCCAATCATAGTAGACGGTTGCATATATGTGAACATTCAATTTACTTTAGAAATTTGAAAAAGGAATTTATTTTTGAAATCACAATTTCCTTTAAAATTTCGGACGTGAAAGACATAAATTCACAACAGGGACGATGTGAGGTAACCATATCTCTGCCTTTGGGAGTTAAGGAGTTGGTAAACTAATAGACACCAATCATAGTAGATTTGCATAAGTAGTCTAAATCAATTCAGCTATCAAGTAGATTTGGACCATGGCAATTAATTTAAGATAAAAACTTACAATTATTGAAGTTGCAGAGTTACATCAACGATGTGATTGTACGTTTCCCACTGGACGCCCATAGTGGTACAGAATGTACCGTTTGGAAGATTTTGTAAACGCCAATGCTAGCAGGTGGGTCACGGTTGCATTAATCAATTACGTATAGATTTGAAGCATGGGATTTTGTTTAAAATCCCAATTTCCATTATTGAAGTTCGAGGTTTCCATTAGCGATGTGATGGCCCCTTATCCCAAGTCTTTGGCGTTGTTAAACGCCAATACTGGCAGATAATAAACGGTCGGTAAACGCCATGAATGGTAGCTGGGTGCATTCATCATGCTTTCAGAATGTTTGTAAACGCTGACAGATGGGTTACATATTACAATTATGAAATCGGTTTACTGACATTCACAGGTCCGTTTTTACTTTCATTTGCTACCGAGTATGATCGTTCCTGTTGAAGGTTTTGTTGTTTTTTCTTGTACAGTTTACAAAGTCATCTCTTGGAGAGTTTACTAGAAATTTATCAATCTATCAGAGCTGAGGACTGATAAAATTTGGAATATTCCACTAAAACACCAAAGACCGGTTGACGAGCAGGCGGTTTAACACAGGCAGGGCATTAGTTTGAAATTAGGGTTTGGCTTCCTAGGAACGTTTTGTTATTTGTGCATTGATTTGCTTGCCCTTGGACGGTGGCCTCGTTTTGTTTGGCATCAAGTGGTGGTAGTCACACTTGTGCATCCTTTAGATGGTGAAACAATTATGTATGACTTCGATCAATATTATTGGATACGGTAAATATTAACCATTTTAGCTAGAAAGTTAATTATTCGTTCAGTTTTTTAATTTTGTTAGTTTGATGAAAATAAAATGATATTTAATGAATAAGAGGAAAGGCATTAAATCAATAATTTGGTTAGTAAAAAGTACTTATTATCTTTTACTAAAATATATTCTCTCAGTTTAACTATGTTTATTCCATTTTTATATAATTTATTAGATTATATTGTTGAAAGTGTTTACACAGGGGCAGTGAGATCAGTGGGAGGAATTGAGGAAAAAAAAAAAAAAAATTCAATAAATGTTGTACTAGCAGTGTTTGAATTATATTTTTAATGTGGAAATAGATTCATTACTATAAAAAAACTTCTCACCCATCTAAAATTTTAAAACTTGAACCTATAACTTAAATTTACAAAAATCTCTGACCAAATTTCCATGATTTTCAAGGCAATAAAAACAGTCTGATAGCCTGGCCGTTATAGTACAGCCATATGGTTTGGTTATAGTACAGCCATATGGTTTGGCTACACCGAGAAAGATGCTCCCAGCTCATGACTCATAAGTATACTCCCTCTTAGTAAACCACCGTCCAGTTCTATGATTGCTTTGGTCTTCAACCTGTTGGGTGAAAAGAATTATGGTATATCGTGATATTGGTTATACTTAACTTTTAAGTTTTTATCTATATATTAGTATAGATTTATTCTTCAGTTTTAAGATTGTTTTAATTCTGGATGGTTGGATGAAAAGAATTATGGTATATTGAAGATTTTTGTTATAATGACTTTTAAATTTATATATATATTAGTATGTATCCATTTAAATACACATTTAACCTGTAAAATATGAAATGAATTATTTTATGCTAATTGAGAAGCGAACAGTATTATGAAGAAAAATACATATAAAAAAAGATAAAACAATTAAAAAACATAGTGAGCTAAAAAATGCTCCAAATATCGTATAGTTAATTCAACTGTTAATTACATTCTTATATAGTAAAAATATTACTAAAATCAACTCTGGAATAAATCTACTGTAATTACAACTAATTTCTAGCATTTTCGAGCAGTGACCACCCTAACAATCTGCTGCTTTAATTTTGCAGTGAACACAAAATCTGCTGCAGCATTTTACATAACTAATTAAGCATTATTTCCAACACTCCCCCTTAATGATTAATGAGGATTTACTATCTTATCTCGTATTGCCAAAAACTGATCTTCTGCCACTGCTTTGGTGAAGATATCTGCTAGTTGATGCTGAGTATTTATATGCTTTAATTCAATATCCTTCTTCTGTACCAAATCTCTAATGAAGTGATATTTCAGGTCAAAATGTTTTGTCCTGCTGTGATGAACTGGATTCTTTGCTAACTTGATGGCACTTACATTATCACAATAAATCACTGTAGGCTGAACTTGTTTTTCTCCAATTTCTTCCAAAATTTTTCTCAGCCAAAGAGCTTGTGTACCTACTGAGGTAACTGCAACATACTCCGCTTCTGTGGATGAGAGGGCAACAATGCTTTGTTTTTTTGAGCTCCATGTAATCAAACCAGAACCAAAAGAGAAACAATTACCAGATGTGGACTTACGGTCATCAAGACTACCTCCCCAATCTGAATCACTAAATCCAGCAAGATTGAACTTTTCAGAAGAGTAATAATGAATATCAAAATTTAGAGTGCCTTTCACATACCTTAAAATCCTCTTGGCTGCCTTCATATGTATTTCAGATGGATTTGTCATATATCTTGAAACAAGTGAAACTGAATATGTAATATCAGGCCTTGTGTGGGTTAAAAATATCAAGCTCCCCACAATGCTTTTGTAAGTTTTCTCATCAACTAAATCAGCACCATCATCTCTACATAACACCTCTCCATGAGCACTTGGAGTAGGGGATGGATGACAATCAAGCATATCAAATTTATTTAGCATATCTTGTGCATACTTTGTTTGACTAATGAAAATCTCATCCTTACTTTGATAAACCTCCATTCCTAGAAAATATTTCATGATGCCTAGATCTTTCATCTTAAATCCATTCATCATAGTAGCTTTGAATTTATCATTCATCTTAGAACTACCACCCATATACAATAGATCATCAACATACAAACTTATGATTAAAATATCAATACCTTCTTGTTTGTAGTAAAGGGTAGGATCATTCTTATTTCTTTGGAAGCCATTTTCCTGAAAGTATCCATCAATCCTTGCATACCACGCTCTTGGTGCTTGCTTGAGGCCATACAAAGCCTTCTTCAACTTGTAGACATTATTCTCCTTTCCTTCCACTTCAAAACCTTTTGGCTGCTCCACATATACTTCCTCTTCTAAGTACCCATTCAAGAAGGCACTTTTCACATCCATATGATGTATGCTCCCTTTTTTATGAGCTGCTAATGAAATCAACATTCTAATGGTCTCTTGTCTTGCTACTGGTGCAAATGTCTCTTCATAATCAATTCCATACTTCTGTGTGAACCCTTTAGCAACTAATCTTGCTTTGTGTCTTTCAACACTCCCATCACTGTTAAATTTAGTCTTATAGACCCATTTGGTGCCAATCTTTTTCTTGTCACGTGGAAGCTCTGTCAACTTCCAAGTGTCATTCCTTTGAATGGAATCCATCTCTTCTTGCATGGCTTGCATCCAAACATCATTAGTACATGCATCTTCAAAACATGATGGTTCAAATTCAGCCTTGGCTAATAAAGCCAAATTGACTATCTCACCTATTGGGCTTTCTTCATGTGCTTGATATGCACTCCTCTCATAAATATCACTCAATCTTCTTACCTTCCTTGTAGAACTTGGAGAAGGAGACGGACTTGAACTTGATGTTGAAGAAATTGATGAAGGGCTACTTGGTGGAGTTAAGCCACTAGTTACAGAAAC